>JAKSYS010000072.1:0-144400 GCA_022925895.1 Fragilaria crotonensis | reverse complement strand
GTACTGACTGTTCACGAGTACACCAAGAATGGCGGGAATCCTTCTCTAATATCCGGATCGAAGGACGAATTCAATCGTATTGCAGCCCTTCTCATCAACAACGCTGTTCTTCACAAAAATGAAGCCAGTTGGAGCGATATGTTTGCACTCCATGATGAGTTCGTCTCGTCAGGAGGTACCAGTTTCATTCGCTCTGATCCAACGAATGTGATACCATTTCACGTAGTAGCAAAACAGACTCAGATGGATCGGATCTGCAAACGAACAAATGGAGTATGCAATTCATTTTTCGCGTTTCGCCATTGAGCAAGGAGCGATAGAGGGTGCAGGTCCCGAGCAACGAGCTGAGATTGCTCAGGAATGGCTCAAGACATGGCGATCCTCGTGCATCGATGGGGAAACTGAATCCGGTTGAATCCAGCTATAAAATGTATTGCGCATACATAATCTACAACTTCCTCTTGGATGCCGTCCTGTGCAGATTTACAGCTCTATACTTGGAATCCGAATCATTGTGAACATAGGTGACAGCATCCCTACCGGTAGTACACTGTATATGCGGTGAACGATATCTTGACGTCTCGAATTCGTAAAAAAGTGGTGTTGAATTTTCGATGACCGCGTGATGACCTTTTTTTTTCGAGATGCCGTAAATTTCGATCCGTCTTCCGATTTCCTCCATCAGTTCCTTGATCGTCGAGTACGAGTAAAACCGCATTCGAGCTTGACTCCCACTAAGCAACCAACCCATTCGTCGGAATACATCGTGTCGACAACGACAATAGGTCTCCCGGTACCATCCCCTCTTCCGCTTCTTGCCGCCAACTCTGTAGAAGTTAAAGCACGTGTCACTGGTTGCTTGTCTATTCCAGGAGGCGAACTTTCAAAACTGAATTGATGCCTTCATTCCGAGTATCACTTCTGTTTGGAATCCCTACGTTCGCCGTTGTTGCTCTGTTTAAAATCGCATCCCTCGGTCAAGACAATGGTCCCATATTGAGGAGGCGATTATTTGGGCAAACGGGCGACGGCGCTCAAAACGCACGTTCGGCAAGAACGACGCAGAAACCTGTCATGCATACATTTTACCACGAGTTCAATGGAGCAGAAGGTAGTGGGACAGGCATGACCTCGGAAACGGATCAGGTGCTCCTAAAAATCTGGAAAGGGGAATGGGCCACTGCTGGGTGGATTCCTCGGGTCCTAACTTTAGAAGATGCACGCCAACATCCTCATTTTAGAACCTTGGATACAATGCTTGATGGTCTCCCCTTCAAAATGTATGACGTACGTACTCCTGCTGTTGTTCCCGGAAACAGATGCTTGTGCCATGATACTCGTTGAATTACTCACTATTGAACAGCGCCTGTGTTTTCTTCGCTGGCTGGCAATGGCCAATCAACCTGGTGGTGGTTTCTTAGCTGACTACGACACATTCCCTCTAGCTTGGAACTCAGATAAGTTACCTCACGGCGGACGGCTGACAGTTTACGAATTCACTGAAAGTGGAGGGGTACCCTCACTATTATCAGCAAACGAAAATGAGTGGTTTCGTTTTGCTTGGGCCCTCGTCGAGAATGCTGTTAGTCATAAACATGAATCCCACTGGAGTGACATGAAGGCGATGCAAGACATCTATCAGCAAAGTGGACAGGAGGCGTACGTCATGACGAACGCGGTGTTGCCTGGGACGGCCGTCCTTCATGGTAGGGGATATCCACAAGACACCTGCGATCGCGCTTCGACATCGTTTGCCGTTCATTTCTCGCATTATTCCGTCGACAAGGGTATCCTGCCAGAGGGCATACCGAGCGGTCCACAAGCTCGCGCACCAGTCGCGGAAGAGTGGCTCAAAGGGTGGCGAAAAAATTGTGCAGTACACGGGATACAGCAGCAGCCGCCGCAACAGCAGCAGCAGCAACAACAAGAGCAGCAGCAGCCGCAAGAGCAGCAACAGCCAATTGCGCTTTCAGTCTCGGACGGAAGTTTCGCGTCGGGCTCCTCGGTATCGGAGCCACCAATCGTCATGGAAAGTGCGACGGCTCCACTAGCTGGTAAGCCGATAATTTTTACCTTCTATGAGCATGCCGATGACATACATCGTACGGGAATGCGACCGGAGGACGATTTCGAACTTATACAGGCATGGGCACGATCTTGGTTTGAAATTGGGTGGGATCCCAGGGTATTGGATGTCAACGCAGCTCGCGGTCATCCTGAGTTTGCACTGTACGACGGTTACCTTCAGCAGCTGCCCTTCAACAGAGTTGAAAGAATATGTTTTTACCGTTCCTTGGCCATGGGCATGGTTGGAGGCGGTTGGTTGTCGGACTTCGATACCTTTCCACTCCTCGCAGCAACTTTCAGCACCACTGGCGACCCATCCTTTCTTCCGAATAGCGGCGAGCTGACCGTCCACGAACAGAGCGACGCTGGCGGAGTGCCGTCGCTTGTCTCGGGAAATGCGGCTGAGTGGTACCGCTTGGCAAAAGCACAAGTGGAAAACGCCCTGGCCCACCGGGCGGAATCTCATTGGAGTGACGTTAAAGCCTTGCAAGACCTGTTCCGACAGTCTGGTGGATCATTTACAAGATGGGGAACAACGTAGTCTTGGGTGTTACCGTGCTACGAGACGCAGTGATCAGTCGTGAGACGTGCATACAGCTACAGGGCAAGCTTGCGATCCACTTCTCGCATTCGTCAATGCATCTGTCTGGTAGATGGAAAAGTGGAGCAGATGGCGCAAAGCATCGAGCTCCCGTGGGACGCAATTGGCTCCTGCAATATCGCCAAGCATGCGCACAATACGAAAGCACGAATTAGTGTATAATAAAGGTCTTTCTTGCCTTTCTGCTGTTATATTTTGATGGCCGAGACGACGTATAGTGGATCACCAGCAATCCTTTCGCCCTTGCGCGTCGACAAGTCTTCCGCAGTGATATCATTGAAACCACCACCACAAAAATGAAGGTAGCAACCAACTGTGTATGCATGATCAATATCGTCGGCTCCAGTCCACAGCGCCACAGCCTTCTGGATAAACAAGCGATTCGAAAATACGATGTGAACTCGTCCTCCTGGTTTCAAAACGCGACCAACTTCTTTCAAGACCTCGAGTGGCCGGGTCAGGTAGTCAATACTGAGCTGACACAGTACTACTGAGAAGCTTGCATCCTCGAAGGGGAGCTTTGGGCTAACATTCAAGTCTGACACGGTCCAGTCTGTCAGAGCAGGATTTGCGGCCAGCTCCTTCTCATTCATGCCCAATCCAGCCATGCGTTTTAACGTCACCCGATTTTTGTCCAAATGCGAGGTCCAACTGGAACACAAGTCCAAGACGCTATCACCATTCTTAACTGCTCTGTTCGAAATGAAATCAGTCATAAGCTGGACTGCATTCTCGTCCACGTGTTCCACAAACCGCGGATCGGCGTAAAAGATGGAATCAGGGGACGAATCTAGTCTGCCCAGAATGCTCTTGTCGTCGACAGCCAGGGGATTCTCAACTCCAGTCCAATCGCTGGGAATCGGCCGATATTTCTCCCTTTTCAGGGAGGAGAATTCCAGTCTTGGGATCTCTGTACACTGCAGCGGCAGGCAAGGGTAACACAGTGGCCGATGATATGAGAGCAACTGAGCTTGTCAATTTTTGAAACAAATCCCTTCTCGACAATTTAGCGGCAACATTCCAAGCATGTGAAGGCCCCGATAACAGTGCAACAACAAAGATTCGGAGGTTCCTCCGTTTCATGGTCAAACACTGATGCAATGCTCAAATATCCGATGCCTCTAAGAACCATCAGATGCTTTCAAGTGTTCAAGCATGGAATGCATGATGGTGAATGGAATGCATGATGGTGAAGGCTTGAAACAATGAACGAGTCAGTCGTCTGTCCACCGACCACAGACATCTCGTGTTTGATTTCCCAATCCTGGGCTACTGTACACTGTATTGAAGTACTGTAGCAGAATGGAGTGTATAGTACATAGCGGGTACAAGTACACGTCCAATCACGACATAGTGAACGACAGAGACTTGAAGAAGTGCATCGAGCCCTTGGTCCTGCTCCTTATCGACCCTTCACAGGCTTGGCACTCCTTCGATGAATCGGACATGGACCGTGCGTGTGAATTGCACCAATGTGATCTCGCGTCGGATAACCCCGGTTTTCATCAAAGCGATATTGTGGGTACATGCCGTGCATCTCCTGAAGCAGCAAATTGTGTGTGTGCCTGGCAAGAATTGAGGCGAGAGCGACCGTATACACTTCGGCATCACCCTTGACCCAGGGCCGACACTTGAGTGCAATATTCAGTTTAGGTGTCTTGTGACCATCAACAATGGAGTAGGTCACTTCCACAGGCAAGTTATTGTCTAGAACCAGATTCTCGATAGACTTTCTCATGGCTTCCTTTGTAGCAGTGGGAACATCGACGTTGTCAATCTCCTCTTGACTTGCCAAAACAGTATTCCAGACGTAAAGTTCCTTGTCGCCAACAACAATTTCGTATATTCGTTTGATTTCATCTTTGGAAAGCAGTTTGCTATCATTTACACCTTCGATCGGTTCTGCATCCGCACGTAGTAAGCCACAAGTTGCCACCACGACAGGACCAGCAATGCACCCATTGCCACTCTCATCACTGCCAAGGATGATTCGGAAGCCTCGTTTGCGAAGTTGCCTTTCTGGATCCATACGGTGCATGGGCTGCACCTTCATGGACAGGACCATCAGCGACGATGCAGCATGAAGGAGGAGGGATGATGCAAGAGCTAAACCCCAAAGTGTCTTCATCTTTGCTTGCTAAGAACTGTCAAAGAGTTGATCAGTGATATCATCCTGTTCATGAATGTTCACGACAAAAACATCTCGTTGAGACGACGGACGAGCATGATTCGCCTGCACGTGCATCCCGTATCGTGCATCGTCTATCGTCGTTTCACTTTCACCTCAAGGCTCGTGACCCGTGACTCGGGACTAACTCGGTTCCGTAGTAGTCAGATCGTAGGTTTTGGTACGGTACGTCATCACATGACATTGCTTAGGTGCTTATTTCTTATTCTACATACCTCGTGTCTGTCTCCTCCGCTGTCCATCTTTATCCATCCAGTGACGTTCTTCGATTAAAGGCTCGGAGCATTCGGGAGAAGGCTGATGGTATATGAGAATCTCAGACAGCGATAGTAGAGCAAGGCCTATCTTCAGAAGTCACATGACATTCGTATTGCAAAACCACAAGAAATCCGCTTTTGGGTTACTGGAATGCCGCTCTATAAATGTTTCCATTTGACAGTCTCTAGTAGCATGGGGTTGATGCATCCTTGTTCTCGGACAACCCACAAATACAGGTATCAATAATTAGTGTCTACAGTACACAGCTCAGTCAGGCATGGCAAGGTGCATTTCCGAATGTCCCCTGAGCATTTGAAAGTGGTTTCGGGAAGATAGTTACAGTTCGTGATTGGGTACACATAGGATTCAAATTGCTTGCAGCACCATACTAGGACCAAGTGTAAAATAGCCTGCGGGTAAGGATTAAATACAATCCGTGGTGGGGACCATTTTTGATAATATATATCAGGGAGCTGTTTAATTCTCTGTACTCTGGAGCAATCAAGAGCAGCCGGCGTTTCCTACTATGGTGAATCGCGGGACTTGCGGTCGGAATTTGAGTAGGGGACATGACCTCCGATTCTGTGCCTGTGCCTTTTGTACCCTGCGTTCTGCGTTCGTCCGACAACATCCCTCCAAACGCTTACGAGTCGCCACCAATAGTCTCCATCACTTGATATCATCCAACTGATCGCGATTTATGCACTAACTGAGCATGTTAGGTACGTTACATTGCCGCTTATGAATCGGGAACCGGGCAAGACGGGTGATGGCGACGAAATTGGGTAATCCATAAATACACGTGTTTTCAGGACCAGCCTAATTCGGGAATGAGAGTTTTTAATTGAGTAAAAATGTTCACAAAAGCAAGTCAGCGAAGTCGAGTAGTTCTTCCCTTTACAATTAAATTCGCTGACTTACTTTCTTGTTTTGAACAGGAGGCAAGGGTAAGAAGGCGAACGTGCGCGGGGTTGTCGAGGACAAAAAGGGGGGCATAAAGAAAAAGACGGGTTGGTTCAAGTCATCGTCAGATCCGTCTCTATCCCAGAGTACGGTCTCGAACTCCTCAACTAGCTCTACCTCGGGATCGGGAAGAAATCATCTTAGTCAGAGTCTTCCAGGTGTCGCCGAAATGGTCGTCACAAGGCCGAACAATTCTTACATTGACGCCGTGTGCATTCCTGCAGCGCCAACTGAAACTGAGACGCCACCGCGTGAAGTCGAAGTCAGCGTTGATAAAAGTGACTTGGTCGATTCCGCAAGGTTTCGTTCCTCAAATGACGAAATTTCTGTTCTCTCCAATAGTGTGGCGCAGAATGCCTCCCCAAATTCGCCTGCCTCCCTTGGGTCAACAACAATGGGCAGTTATGCGGCTAGCCAGAGTCAAATCGTAGATGCGCTTATTAGCGGTATGGAAAACGACCGGATGACAGATGTCACTCTCCTTGGGAAAAATGGCGCCAGAGTCCGGGCTGCCAAGTTTGTTCTTGCCTGCCGAAGCCCAGTTTTGCAAGAGAAGCTTTACCGAGACCCTACACAAGTGGAGGTTTTCATTGGAAACTACGGAGAAGACGCCATTCGAGCAATGAAGGAGTACTGCCATACAGGTGAAATTAAAAGCTCCCGATTGCTAACCACAAAGAATCAAGAAACTGCCCGAGGCTTAGTTGAGCTTGCGTGCTTGGCAAAAGTGTACGGGTTTGAGCCACTGTACGGTGAGGCTGATTCCATTTTGTACCAACTCATCAATGCATCGCCGTGGTTTGCCACTGCGTGCTACGATTCAGTTGGAAGCGAAGCAGAACTCATTGAAGAATTTCTCCTACAATTTATTAAGGCGCGTTGCCCCGATCTGTTGATTGAGACCAACGCCTTGAAATCAGTCAGTCAACAACGCCTGCTTACACTTTTGGATGGCCTCGAATGTACCGACTCGGAAATGCTCATTTATCTAGAAAAGTGGGTTGAACTGTGCGGTGCAACTCGAGAGAATGTCAGCTTTCTCAGAGCCACGGCAGCCCGAAAGCTCTCATTGGTGCGATTGCTGGAGGACCCCAACATGGTTTCCCATGTTCGGTCATCAGGAATTTTCGACCGGTACATGGTGGAAAGTATCATTAATGCGTCTCCTATCTTGGAAGAAGAGGAGGAAGATGATGATGACGACGAAGATGATGACGACGACGATGATGACGCTGAGGACGGAGTTGTTGCTATCTTGGGCAGTGCAACTAGTTCATACATGCTGTCTCCTGGGGCTGGTATGAATTCAATAGCTCCAGAGTTGCTGCCACCTCACATCCTCAATACGTCTTCAAAAGAGGCCAAGAAAAAGGAAAAGAAGGAGAAAAAGGAAAAGAAAGAGAAAAAGGAAAAGAAGAAGAAAAAACCGAAGAGGTCGTCCAAGTCAGATGTGCCCGAATCCAACATTGCACCGTCGGATGGAGTTGCAACAGATCTTGAGCTTCAACAGGCGGCATAAAGGTGGACGATTATCGCGCATTCTTGTTGGGAGTTGTTCAATTGTAAAAGTTTCTGAGAATTTTGGGATGAATTCCTGCATGGGGTCGGCATCTCCAGGAAGGTCAACTATTTGAGTGTCGCAGGAATCACGCTTGGCATCTAACAGTAGGTCCAAAGTCCAAACCTTCAAAGAATGCACTTGGTGCTCATCTGCTGTTTGCAATTTGCTAAATACGTATCAATTAAATCTATATGCTCCGAGGACTTCCGGTACCAGGGACATCCGGAATTCCTTCTTATGATGTTAGTGCGTGACACAGATATACGTAGATTTAAAACTGAAATTTCATCAATATTCAAAACTGAATATGTTCATTGCGACGTCGGAAGAGTATTGGCTAGCGTGCGAGCCAGCGTGGCATCGTTTCGAACTTATTTATGAGAAGAAATCTGATCGTGAACTTATTTACGAGAAGAAATCTTCTCGTGAACTTATTTACGAGAAGAATTCTTCTCATGAACTTATTCATAAGAAGAAATCTTCTTATGAACTTATTTAAGAGAAGATTTCATCCTGTCAATACACTTTCGCGTAGAAGTCTAACTTAAAAACGAGAAGGTATCTAATCGTGAACTTATTTACGAGAAGAAATCTTCTCATCAACTTATTTAAGAGATGAAATCTTCTCATCAACTTATACATGAGAAGCTTTCTAATCGTGGACTTATTTACGAGAAGAAATAACCTCCGAGCCTGCCAAGCCCCCACTTGCATTCATGACGCCAGCCAGTATCGATTGACGTTATTTATTAAGCGGTCGTGTGTCACGTGACTCGATTTGACAGCCCAAAAAAACTCTCGGTAAAGTGAGGTTCAAGAAGGAATTCCGGATGTCCCAGGTACCTGGTAGCACCAATACCCGAATCGAGAATACGGGTGGGATTACTCGTTGACCCGTGGCGTCCGAAGGCCAAAGTAAGGGAAATAGTACTTGTACTACCGACATAGTACTGTACGTTGAGCACAAGTTTTAGGTGAAACGCGTTTCGAGTATGGTTTTGCGTCCGTGATGAAGCTTGGCTTTCGAATTTGCGAGTCCAGTCAGGAGTGTGAAGTTTTGTACAATGTATGTTTCCGAATGTCCCGAGGGGAACACGGGCAATATGACACTTTTAATGATAAAGCAGATTGAATTTGGAACTACGTTCACAATACTGTAGTAGAGTACCACCACGTACTACAGACGATAGTACCCTTTTCTGTATGATCGGAAGTTAAAGGTACTGGTATACTACTACGGAGTATGGGCTACTATGACCTTCAAATCAGTGATGCATTTGTGTCACGGATCGCTGATCGACATGTGACCCAACACAGTTGTGTCCACAAAAGAAGAATTAGCGGGCAGCGGGTGTGTGGAGACAACTCACAACACATGAGATCGCAACTCCTATCGAAGGTAAAATTGCAGCTGCCATCCTTAGGTCAAACTGGAAGCTGGACAACAAAAAAGTATAAACTTGTTCGAGCACTAATCGCTTTAGCACGACAAAACGGGGCTACAAAGGACTGTCATTCGTGCGCGACTCAAGAAAGCAACATGTCGGACGATGATGTACAGCTGACAGAGGACCAACGGGTGGCTGCATTAGAGGAAAAATTCCCCAACTCACCATATTCTGAAAGGCTGCGCTTCTTAAGGGCTTGTAAAGGAAGCGTAACCGGGGCTACCGTCAAGCTCCAGGCGTACTATGACTGGCGAGAGTTGCACGGGCTCGATCTCCCGGAGTACGCAGATACCCGTTTGGGACAAAGCAGTGACGAGCAAGATTGGCTACTTTCCTGCAAGAAAGCCGTGGAGCACATTGAAAAACTGGGCAAAGAAAGCCTGAAGAAAAAGTCATCGCCTTCTGACTCGACAAAGTCACTGAGTTCGTTCGCACTACCTCAGATTGTGTTCGCATACACGGATGAGAAAGGCTTGCCAATGACAAGCAAAAGCGGGCGCCGTCTTCTTCACGTCATGCCAGCTCGTATCAATAAGAAGCTCGCATCAGCTGAAACCTACGCCCTCGCGTTGTCCCTATACCTTGACCACAAACAGGACCGAAACAAGTTAGACCTATTCTTCGTGATGTTGGATGTCCGTCCTGGTAAGGGTTGGGCGAACCCACCAGCGTATAACATGATGCCTTTCATCAAGGCGGTCGGGAACTTATTGCATCAGCATTACCCAGAGCGTCTAGACAAGCTCTTCCTATATCCACTTCCCAGGCCAGCACTCTGGATCTGGGAAATGGTGAAACCTTTCCTTGATCCATCGGTAGTGGAGTCGGCACATCTCATCGCGGGCAAAGACACGGTCGCCGCGCCACCTCCTAACCACGCTCTTTGCAGCCACGTGGATGAAGACTTGCTTGAAGTGATGGAAAACACTAGAATTTGCAACTTCATTGACAAGGTCCAAGTGTAGACAATGATCGAATCAAAATACTTAACAGCAGCAACCATCGTTCTGTAATACTATTACTCGTATTCCTCTTCGCGCTTCGCCAGATTGCGTCCCACAAACGCACGCAAGAAATTCCCAGAAATGAACGGCAATTCCGACGTGGCGATCGGTGCAGTCTCGTCTTCGCCAATAAAAGAGGTTATGGCAGCCTTCTTGGTTGGCGGCTCGTCGTCCTCATTCCCGTCAGCCTCTGCAGAACGCTTCCTGCTAGGCGGCATGTGAATCCTAGGAAGGGCATTCTTGATCTTAAAGGTTGGATTCAACGTAGAATTGAACAGAGAAAACTGGTCGCCTTCCTCCTGAATCAGAAAGAGCTCCCCTGCAACCGACATGACAAACACACAAATTGGAGGCTCGTCATTCGTCACTGTATCCTCTCCAAGCTTACGGAAGCCTGCCTTGCGCTCGAAGCGAGGACCTGCAAGGACGACGCCCTGAACCTTGAATGGAACCTCGACTTCTGATCCCTTCGATCTAGGCTCCCCGGTTATGGTATTCACGAAGAGAATTTTGCTCATTCGCTCCTTTGGAAAGTAGATGGTAATGCTGATTTGTTCGCCGTTAATTGCCTGCGCGTCAGTAATAATGGCAGTGCCATCGTTGGGCACGCATGCCGACCAACCATTCTTGCTCTTTTCCCCGTAGGGGGATTGCAGTTTGACCCCAGCCTTTGATCGCGATAAGAGTGAATCGTGAACCAAATCTGTATTGACAAATTGCACCTGTTCGATCGGTTCGTTGTCAATGTTGCGCAACGAATTCAAAAGAGTCGCTTCTTGATGATCCCAGAGTGTCATCGTGGTACCATAAGCAATGCACAGAGTTGATCCGTCGGATGAAAAATCGACACCCTGCGAGGGAGTGTCAAAGTTAGCGTACCCAGCCGGACTAGATACTTTGTATTGACAGATCCAGACGGGGCGCCGGCGACTTGAGTCTTCTTCGTCGACTTCTAGAGTCTGTCGCCACAAGCGAAAGGCTTTCTCGTCGTTGCTGACAGTGCATACATACTGCCCGTTCCTCGACATGGCAACAGCAGATATCCTGTGTCGCTCACCATGAGGAAAAGTCATAGACGCAGTGATGAAGTATGGCTTCGCTGGGTCTTTTGTGCTCCTAGGTGTTTTCGCCCAAAACTTGATGGTCGTAACAACACCTATCCTTGTACCATACTTTATTGAATGCGCCCTACCGATGGCTGGGTTTTCAGTTGGAACGGTCTCCACTGTAACCATTTGTGTCATGTCATCACTGAAGGCCGTATGAGTGATTGTCGGAGGAGGCATTTGCGCGTCACCATCTTCGGTTCTCGACACCCGGTTGAAAGGTACAACTTCCAACAGCGACTCAACAGAGTGCGATCGAGGATTGAACCAATTAAGATATCCAGTGGCCCCAGACAAACCTGACATGAGAAGCGAGTTGCCGTCCCTGCGGATCATCGTGCTAGGCGTACAAGGCGCGAGACCTTGCAGCTTCCACACTGGCTTGAGATTGTGTGACTGGAAGAGTTGCAAGGAGTTGTCTTCGCAGAACACTAGAATACCTGGGGTTGTGCTCTCGCCGGCTGCCAAAATATGTGCCACTCCCCCTTTCGCCAGACGAGGCAGAGTATCGGCAGGTTTTGAAGTACCTCGCGCAAGTTGCCATACAACAAGGACTGACTCTTCTCCAGCACTGTAGAGCAGGGGATCGGAGCTATCAGTTTGCTGGTAGGAGAGTGTTGTCACTGGATGAGCGTGCCAATGCATCTTTCGAACTAAGATTGTGTGACTCGGGTGCTTGGTTTGTTCCCCTCGTTCAAGTTTTGCGAAGTAGTCGACCACAGCCGGAAAGGCATTGTTGAGAATACTCATTTCCCCTTCCCAGAATCCACAAGCGATGTCATTTCCGTTAGGTGAGACTGTTACCGCTGACAATGGTGAAGGTGTGTCGAAGATCAAAGCTTTCGACCTCGCCGCTGTTATGGTATTGTCGTTTACAACAAGGCGCTCGTGGTAAACCCTGAGCCCATTGGCTCTAGCCACGACAATCAAAATATCACGATCTGGATCATCGTCGGCAGCAAATCCTTTCTTTGCCTTCTTCGTGATCATCAAGAGACGAAATGGAATCGAATTCTCGAATTTCTTTTTCTTCTCGTTCCTACCGACTTGACATTTGTACTTTTCCACAATCTCGACCTGCTCAGATAAGTTGGATTTCAACGCCGCTTTGTTGTCAAAGGGAGGCAGGACGACGCGGCATAACTTCTGATGGACAGTGGCACCATCCGCATGTGTCTCGACAATGGCATAGAGCACAACCCCGCCGATTGTTTCCAAAGATGGCGCCGACAAATGCTTGATTGCCTGTGTACGAGTAATGTCGATCACTCGTCTTGGTCCAATACACTTTCCAGGGAGGAAGTAGCGTCCACAACTCTTCCCAGTGGACTTATTCTTCGCACTAACGATACTGGCCAAGAGAAACTCTCGCACAGTACCGTCACCGCAACCTACAAGGAGGACCTCCTCGAATCTGGCATGGACCTCGTCGTCGGCAAGGTTATTCCCTAGTACAACTTCTAGATTTTGGCGTTGCCTCGGATATCTCGCCAGAGTGGCACTCTCAATGATGACTTCTCCCGTCTCCCCCTCCATCAATGGTACCAACGACGCAACTTTCTTGCCCGTCGCATAGGCAACGACACCGACAAAGTGACGATTCGGTAAAAGGATGAATTGTTCGTCCCCGGAGGTAATCAGAGGTTCCATCACTCCCCATGAGAGGGGATCAAAGTCTTTCTGGCGTCTTGAGTATACCGTGCGATGGCCCAGCATTGGACCGCCAATGCGAGTTGTTTTCGTGACTACCATCTTGGACTCCTTGTCGTCGATTCAGATGAATTGGGGAGATTGGTGTGCAGATGTGTTGCATGTTGTATCTGCCCTACAGAACCTTTAAAAACCGGAGAACATATTTCAGAATCGTTGGCTCTGGGAACTGGGAGGGGAAGGACGGGCAGGTTATGGCGATACTGTGCCACTGTGTAGAACGCTTGTACTCGTCCTCCACATGTCAGTCCACGTTCATGCATACTCCGTGAACTATGGGATACCTGGTACTCCAGTACAGGCCTTACGCTGTATGACTTGTGCCAGGTATGACGGTATGACATTGACATACTCGTACTCCGATCGCTCCGATATACTATGCGCTATGCACTGTCTACAATACAAGTACGCTGGACGAGTCCATGCATCCCTCCACTCTTATATCGGAAACGTGTTGTGAGTTGCGAGTGACCCGCACTCACGACTCAAGACCCTAACCCCTGCAAATGTCATCAGTTTTCGAGTTTCAGTGTGAGTCAGCAATTCGACGTGTTTGTTTGTGTCAAATCTGTACGAGTGAGGCATCGGATGCGCCAAGAAGATGAGCTGTCGATATCTAATCGAAAGTCTATTGTACCATTATCTTTGAGCGTCTCACGTGGTAGAGGCTTTCTGTAAACGATGTGGGTACTTCGATTTTGCACGATGCCCGTGCTGCTGTTGCTAGCTCCAGCCTTGTCCTTTTCGCCCCATCTTCACACTGGGAAGCAGCGATCGACTGCGTCGGCGCTCAAGATGGGATTGTTAGATAACCTGCAAGTGTTTAAGCAAACACCCAAAGTTTCCGCACCGAAGGATTTCGTGCCACCTGAGCCTCAACCTTTGACATTGACGGAATCGGCTGATTTGGGACAAGCCTTGAAGGCAGGTGTGGCTCTTGTTGTCAGACTTGCCACGGAGTCTTCGTCCTCGGGTGGAAGATTGATAGTCTTTTGGCACCAGACGATGGCAAATATGCACTGGCTCTTGGACCGCTTCGTATCCGAGACTCTAGCTCTGTTCTACAGGACGCCCCAAGACCTAAGAAACCACTTATTCTGTACGAATATCCAGCGTCGCCATTCTGCAAGCGAGTTCGTGAAACGATCAACTTGCTCGACCTGACGGTGGAGTACCGTCCATGCCCAGGTGCTAGAGCAGGTTTCGCAGACGAGCTCTTTGATCGATCTGGAAGAAGGACAGTTCCATATCTTGTAGATCCAAACACCGGTGTCGAAATGTTTGAAAGCGGAGATCAGATTGAGTATTTGCTAGAAACATATGGACCGCCTGCAGAGTCGTTCGACCGCAAAGCACTCTGGCCAATCACGTTTGAGGGGTTTTCCATCGGAACATCCGTGGCCGCCGCTGTCCTACAAGACATGCCAGGAGCAAGGCGCCAAGAAGATGCACGACCAGACAACACCAAAATGATTCCTTTGGAGCTGTGGGGATACGAATGTTCGCCCTTTGTGGCTCCGGTTCGTGAGAAACTGTCCACTCTGTGCTTGCCACACGTTTTCGTTAGCTGTTCCCGAGGATCCGAGAATCGCAATAAGATGATTGAGAAGACTGGGAGATTTCAGGTCCCGTTCCTCGTGGATCCGAATACTGGTATCGAGATGTTCGAGGGAGCCGAAATTGTTAAATATCTCGATCAAGTATACACTGTGTAAATTGTAATTTGGTGCAGACACCATTTCTACTTCAGATTTAGTGACTAACATAAAATCTAGGAGCAAACGACGAAGGACTGTCACACAATTTCACGACATGCGATTCAAGTCGCTTGGCGCTGCGCAGAGATAGATACGTACGTTGCGGTACCTGCTACTTTGCTTTCGTGAGGAGTCTCAACTATAGAAGGCGCGTAGACAGCAGGACAACCGTCGTGGTCTTCCTCCATATCGAATCCTCATGCGTAGCGCATTCGCAGTAAGAAAGAGGTGCACACATGTAGGCGTCCCCAGCGCTCTGCAACTCTTTATAGATTTGACGCTGACCATTTCGATAATTGACAATGCGCAATTTTCTGGCATGGGTGAAATGGCAGGAGTACCTACGAACCAGTGAATGTCGGTTCAAAGCCGACACGTTTAAGTGCACAATACCAACGCAACGCTTCACACCACTTCCCGAATTTGGCCTTTTCGTGACTCGAACGCAAATTGTACGGCGCATCCACAAAGGCATCTCCCATGATTGGGCGGAGGAACTCGGTCATTAAAAAACTTGCCGCCATCAACTCCAGAGGTATCTGGATCGCCCACCACACTCATGGATGTGAGCTGTTCAACGCGAGCTAATTCGTTCCATTCGTCTTCGGTTGGAGCTGGAAGCACTGCAGCCAGCTTTTTCAGAGGTACGGGATAACCAAGCTCCAAACCTTGAAGAATATGGGAAATGACTGTGGCGACCTGGATGGGACGACCATTCTCTGGCGTCATTGCTATTGCCTGCGGGTGTTCACCAGCGAGGAATCGTCTGTGCGAAGACTCCCACGTTGCCATGCCCGTTGTTTTCTTTGGTTTATAGGAAGAATACTCCCATGCTTTGGCTGGTGTGAACGGCGCATCGTCGAACACAATCACCGACGAAGCTGAGGCTCCTGTAGACGATTCCGAAGCTGGCTGCACCTCATCAACCCACTCGTGCAGGGTATCAACAAGAGAGTCAATCTCTCTGCTTCGCACTCCAGCACCGACCAACGCCTCCTTCTCCACCTTCTGGCCGGGTTTCATGGAGGCCACCGTGTAGGCAATCAAGACCACAATGTGTTCCGCAATGACACTGGCCGGGGCAACACGGTACTTGGATGCCGTATCCAAACGCCAGCCATCGATGCGAAGTCGCAGGTCTTCCAACTGTTGAATACGGTCATGCCTTTCCGCCTTGACCAGGCCGTCGAGGTAGGAATGCCACTTCGTGAATGCCCGTATGACATCGCCATCGCCAAGCTCGACTTCCTTTTCGGGGATAAGCGTGATGTCAACGCCTGATGTTTCCAGCAATGCAAGCGTCTTCTGGCGTTTCTCTTCCAATTCAATCTCAATGTCACGCACAGACTGAGGCACCGGAAGCATGATTGGCATGCTGGGATCGGCCAAGACCTCGCGACCCTTGGCTGCAACCTCATAAAGGTGTACGATCTGGAAAAGGTCTGGCCGGGAACTTGGATGTTCTTGCTTTTCTGAAGCAAATATCCCTTGGTCACCATGGGAGCTAGAAGTTCTCGGAAATAAGAGATAGGCCTTTTCTTTTCCATATTAGTCCTGGCGTCTTGAATGCACTTCTGAACCTCGGTCGCGTTGGTCCCTGGTGAGTAGCGATAGGCTTCAACAGTGTTTCCAGCGATAACTTTCTCAAGCACCGATAAACCCTGCTCCCGCAAGGAGCGCACCGCCTCCAAAATAACACGAGCTCCCATCGGTCCGAGATCACGCTCCAAGTCGTCAGGGTGCTGCTTGTGAGTTAAGCAAACGTCGCAGGTTCCGCATCGATCACCAAATTTCGGTATTTCTTCAAAAAAGGTAAGCAAGGACTTGCGACGACACGTTTGAGAATCCATGGCAAAGTTGCGAAGGGCATCCAGCGACGTTCCGAAGATAGCTTTAGCCTCTGTGATAACTTCCCCGTGTAGAAGTCCGAGCGGTATCGATCAAAATCTCCGTCACTCACTATCAAAAGACACTCTGCTGGGAGTCCGTCACGACCTGCACGTCCAATCTGCTGATAATACTCCTCCATGGTCTTGGGAGATCCATAATGTAGAACACGCCTCGTATCAGGCTTGTCAATACCCATACCGAACGCCACAGTAGCACAAATAATGCTCGTTTTGCCGACGAGAAAGTTCGTGTGTGCCAGAGTTCGTTGGTCCTGTGGCATGCCAGCATGGTAAGCTTCCACCTGAACGCCCTGTAAATTTCGTTGTAAATAGGAGCAAACTTCTTCAACTTGGTCCCGCGTCGGTACGTATATAATAGTACTGGCCTTATCCCCAAGTTTTGATAACAGAGGTCGCATGTTTGCTGCGATTCCTCCAGTTTTCTTGCGTTGGACAGTAATCTGTAAATTATCACGATCAAACGACTGTCGGTCAATGTGAGGCTCGCGAAGTGCGAGATTTGTGACAATATCATGTTGAACGCGCGGGATCGCTGTTGCTGTCAGCGCCATGATCGGAACGTCGTCCAAACCACTGTGGGATCGAATCAAATGAAGCTTTCTATACTCCGGTCGAAAGTCATGACCCCATTCGCTGACACAATGTGATTCGTCAATTGCAATGACAGAGAGACGATTTTTGTTCTTATGAAGGTGCGCAAGTCGGTCGAGGAAGTTCAACGACAACAACTTCTCCGGCGTGACGTATACAAGGGGAAATTGTCCGTCCAATGCACGGTCCTCCATGGATGTATCGACTTGCCCCGTACCCAAAAATGTGGCCAGGGGCTGTTCACTCAACCCGTTAAGCTTGTGCACTTGATCTTCCATGAGCGAGATAAGTGGCGAGACGACGACCGCAATGTGTCCCGTGTGCAGGGCTGGAATTTGATAGCAAAGTGATTTTCCAGAACCTGTGGCCCAAAACACGCCCACATCGCGTTGCGCCAGACTCGCTTGAATGACCTCCAACTGACCGGAACGGAAATTAGAGTATCCAAAATACTTTTGCAGCGTCTGTGTCAACGCCTTCGTTAGCAACGGCTTGACAGAGACCTGTTGGGGCAGGGGATCCTCTCGGTATTCGTCAATGTATAATTGTGACCCTTCAGACGCAACGATTTCTTGTTGATAATCAACCTTCGTTCCCACCGTTATTCTCTTATTAAAAGGTAAAGCACGGAGAGGAGAACGCTTGGGTCTCTTGTATGGATTTTGATCTCCGCGAGCTGCAGGGCTCAACGACTCTCGCTTCTGAAGGACCGCAGTGTCAACATCAAAATCGTCCAAGAAGTTGTCGTCGCCAAATTCGTCTGCCATGATGATCGATGATTGTCGGGGCAATAAAAAACAGTGACAGGACGGCGCAAAGGTAATAAAGGTCGAAGGCAAGAGGATTAAATGTATAATACGAACCTTTCGCAACAACATAGTCAGGAGTTGTGTTGTCGCCGGATCACCGTGGGACGTGTGGCAAAGTTATACACAATTCTGTATTTTGGCGCGCAAAATCGAATCTTCGAAAGCTTTTTTTGCATAGAATAACCCACCTGGACGCTGTATGCATATACAACAGTACACTTTGACGGTGAGACTGTAGGTGGTACCAGGTACAAGGTGGTACGCTACAGTAGACGGAGTTCACGTACTCCGAAGTACCGTTCTACGGAGCATTCCAGTTCATGTTCTTACTTTCGTTTCGACATAATGACATTATGCACGTGAATACTAGTATCATACGTCGTACATGTACGGAGTAGGAACTAGCATTCCAGTACTACGCTATACTGTAGCTGGTAAATACAGTGATCTTGCCGAAAATGTCTGAAACATGTCAGCTGTGTCGTCACGCAACGATTCTTGCTTGTCCAACATCGATCAAACCAAGGCAATCCGACACTCCGACGATGGAGCCTCCGTCTGATCCCGAAGTCAACCCAGCAATTCGATGGCTAGCTATAGCACTATCCCTATTGACGTCACTCCTGTCATGTACGGTGGGAGTAGCTCTGTTCATATTTCCAGACTTCGTCTTTGGCATTGGCCTGCACAGTCACGATGTCGCCGTCGCGACCGCTCTTGAACTGACAATGGCTCGAATAACCGGCGGTCTCTTTCTGTCGGTATCCTTTACCTCACTTTTGCTGGTCGCTTTAAGTCGTTCTTCGACGGCACCGATCACCAACTGTCGTGCTTCCCCTCTGCTCTCATGCCATGCTAGGACTAATCTTAGTCCTCGTCAGTATGATCAACGTCCGGCTTCTTCCATCGGACAACGATCATGATGATCAAACCGCTCAGAGCGAATATCTCCTTGTTGTCGGTGGCATTTCTCTGATCCTTTCCTGCATTGGATTGATGGTGTCTTTCTGGCCTGTCAAGTCCACTAATCAAGATTTCGATAGGGATCAGCCTCCTCGAACGTGTTGGCGTTGTCCCTTTTTTTGTTCTAGAAGCGAAATTGACACTCGACAAGATCTACTCGAGCCTTTGTTGACGGAAGACGAAAGTGCAAGAGGTGATCACAGTGTTCCCGCCTCGGAAGCAGCTGGTGATGTGCAACAATCCGAAACTCATGACGAGCTCAACGACCAGTCACGAATTCAAGGCACCAAGCGTCTCATCAAGCTTGCAGCACCGCAAATGGGCTACCTGTATTTGGGATGTGTTGTCTTGTTGGTGCGTCTCCCCTTTTCGCTTTCGATACCACACTTTGTCAGTTCGACCCTTGGAGCTCTGTCACGCGGTGATTTTCGACAAGCAAAGGCCGACATCCTTCTCCTTTTCGTTCTGGGTTCTGTGGATGCAGTTCTTGATTTTTGGTGCGTCTTTTTGTTTGGCTTCGCCAAGGAACGCATCGTTCGAGGGGTGCGCGTCGATCTACTCGCTGCTATTCTCCGCCAAGACGTTGGTTTCTTCGATCGTCACACGACGGGAGATCTTTCCTCCCGCCTCACTTCCGATTGTGGTGAAATGGCAGGAGATCTCACTTGGTTCTTTCGGTTCAGCATTGAATCCGTCGTTCGAATCACAGGCATCGCAACATACATGTTAGTGCGATGTCCAACGCTCGGCGGATGTGCGCTTGCCATCGTCCCAGTTGTTGCTGTGGTCAACAAGCTGTATGGCAATTGGTTGAGAAAGAATGCTATGCAAGTGCAAGACGCCTTAGCGCAAGCCAACTCAGCAGCTCAGGAAGCATTATCGTGTGTCCGAACCGTTATTGCATTTGCTGCGGAAGATTCCGAGGTTCGAAAGTATTCCGAGAGGATAGACGAACACTACCGTCTCAACATACTCCAATTGATGATGACAGGAATATATTACATGGTAGTGTCCACCTTCCTGATCAACACCGTGGTTCAGTCAGCACTCTTACTGATTGGTGTGGAACTGATTCGTGAGGGTCGATTGACCAGTGAGATCCTCCTTGCCTTCATGCTGTACCAAGGACAGCTTCAAAACGAGACGATGAACCTGTTTAACTCCTACTCGTCATTGATCAAGAGTTCAGGAGCGGGAGATAAGGTGTTTCAATTGCTGGATCGAATCCCCCACCGCCGGGCACTGGAAGCCCAACTGTCATGACATCCGAGCAACCTGACGACTGCCCTGCTGATGACCATGGCGTGATGACGCAACGCCGTAGCAGCGTTCAACTCCGAGACATTTGTTTTGTCTATCCCACTCGCCCTACTCATTCAGTTCTCAAAAACCTGAATCTAACTATTCCTGCTGGGTCGACCATGGCTCTGGTTGGGTCAAGCGGATGCGGAAAGTCAACGATTGTTTCTCTGCTCAAGAGATTTTACGATCCTGAATCAGGACTGATCTACATCGACGACAAAGACCTTCGATCTTTGGACATCAAGGAACATAGGCGGCATGTTGGCGTTGTGACTCAAGACCCCGTTCTGTTCACAGGGTCCATTCTTGAAAACATTATCTATGGCTGTCCTGGAGCAACATTGGAGGATGCCATGGACGCGGCGAAGCTGGCCAACGCGCACTCCTTCGTGATGTCATTCCCTGACGGATACAATACTGAGGTTGGTGAGCGGGGTGTCGCTCTCAGTGGGTAAGTTGAATTTGCATCTGGTATCGTGCATTGTAGGTGTGATGTTGTCGACTGTGGATGTTCATATTTTCTGTCTCCTCGCAAACAAATAAACAGAGGCCAGAAACAACGCATCGCTATTGCTCGAGCAATTGTCAAGAACCCTTCGATCCTACTCCTCGATGAGGCTACCTCCGCCCTTGACGCCGAATCTGAAACCGTCGTCCAAGAAGCTCTTGACCGACTCACGAGCCAAGACATGACGACCATTGTGGTGGCACACCGGCTGCGGACCGTGCGACATGCGGACTGTATCGCCTACATCCATGACGGCAGAGTGGTCGAGCAAGGTACTCATGAGGCGCTGATGCAGAACGCAAGTGGATACTATCACAAAATGGTCCAAAGAGCTGGTGATAGTGAGAGATTACCTGATGATTGTTAAAGTTGACACTCTTAGGCGATCGTGAATACGTTCTGTACCCATCCTTCAAGGATGATAAGTATTGAGACCAGTCGTGGGATCAAGATTCGCTTCTGACATGGGGAGCGTCTGTGGACCAGGGCCAGCCCTGGTAAAATATATCATTTTGACGTCACCCGTCGTTGGTGTTCGTCCCGTCTTCTCAGCCGCCTCAAGTAGACCAGCGTCGAGATGATGAGCCTTAATTTGAGCGAAGTATTCGGTGTTGTTGACATACTTATCGCCATATTCAGGATAAAAGTGCAACATGAGAGCTCCAAGCTCGACAGCGAAGGCGTCCAAGGTATAAATGACAGCGTTTGGACCGGCGTCGAATGTGTATGCCGCACGCACGACGCCAGCCCACGTGTTGTACACATGCACGAGACGGATAGCAGAGCGGGAAATGTCGTTCATGTAGAAAATAGGTGGATAGGTATCGAGGCATGTTGCATGGAACTGATTCGAGTCAGCCATGGTAATTTGACCAAATGTCGCGAAGTCCTTTTCGAGATAAGCCTTTTCGATCGCTTCCATGCGTTTGTCAACGACAGACGCGGCCCTGTGCTTCAAGAGTTCTGATGTTGCAACACTAGTGCTCATTCCAGCCGTCGACGAGGTATCCTTCTTGGCATCTGAAACGACCAAAATCAAAGCCCTGAGTTCAGGCCAGTGGTTCTCGTCCGCAACTTGTTGCGCCAGACTATCCGACCAATCCGGTTTGCTGCCGCCCATGCGCCAGGCGACGAATCCACCATAAAGTGATCGACAGGCTGATCCGCTCCCTTGTCGAGCAATGGTAGAGAGCTGGCCCTCATACTCTTCTTTAGCATTCATGAGCTTGGCAACTGATGCCACAAGAGCGGCATAGCCGGCAGCACTACTCGCTAAACCAGCAGCAGTAGGGAAGGTATTGTAGCTGGAAATGTGAATCTTGAGATCCTTCCACTCGTCCTTCTTGATTACAATTGTACCATCCTCATCGACACGATCAGTCGCCAATGCTTTCACCCCATCGATGCAAGCGCGAAATCTCTTGCTCTCTGCAGCATTCAGGTCTTCGACGCCATTGAGCCATAAGCGGTCCTTGTCAAAACCCCGGGAGGTAGCTGCCGTAGTGACGGCACGCAAATCGACTTGGTCCAACGTGACCGAGACGGAGGAGTTGATGGGAGTGTTGTACGCAACATTAGCCTTTCCCCAATACTTGATGCAGGCGATGTTGGTCGGGGCAGACACCGTTTCCATTATAATGGGATGTTCGTCAGACATGATGATTGTTGCTAGATTGGAGTGTATTGCTGATTCCTTTTGGGGTTTTGTGTTTCGTTGCCGACAGGTGTGCATGTATTCATAATTCATATATGCAATTTGCATGTGTATGATGGCGAGAGCGACCAATGCCGTCCAAGATCAAGTATGTATGCACCCGGAGCAGGCCGTGTAAAATTGGGGTATTTTCCTCAAACTGGGGTTTTTCCCCCAATTTGAACATGAAATCTACCCCAATTCAAAATCACGTAGAATACGTAGGAAGTAGTATGATAGTATTGGCGGGTTGGCGGAAGGACCCCTGTGTTGTGATTTGGAGGGAAACCATGGAGCATGGAGTTGATTCTGCGTATTTTGAGTTTTATGTTGGGCTTATTTGCCGAGGCTTGGGCTCCATTCAACAACAATCATTTTGAACCACTAAAAGTGGTTCTTAGGTGGTCTCGCAACTGTTTTCCCTGCGACCGCTGCTGTTGAGTCTGTTTTTGTACTACCGTAGTCTCACTGATCTTTCCCTCTTGGGGATCCTACACTTCAAACATTTCTTCAAATCGTTTGGTTTAGCTAACAATATGAAGCGGTGTATTGATAAAAATTTAAAGATAAAAGACAGGTTAGTGTGGTCTACGTCGTAAACATGTCTATTAGTATAGACGGGGACCTCGGATTAAGCGTGGAAATGGTGCACCCCAGTTTGCACCCCATTTGAAGACCCAAATTCACCCCAGAAATAGCCTATTCTGGGGTTTTTGGGGTATACCCCAATTTTACACGGCCTGACCCGGAGTACAAAGTACATGTAGTAGTACCGTATTATGGTACAAGGTACAAGGTACTACCTTGGATCTTGGATTTTAGATCACAGTAGGCACAGTAGTATGATAGTATATAGTATTCATTGATAGCAGGTCTACTTGAATGCTGAGAAGTCAGAGTCGACATACGTCATAGACGGCGTGATAACTGCGGATTGCTGCGTACTCCAGTACGGTTTGGTGAAAATCCGGAATTGGTCAAACAAGGATGCTTTGTAACTCTACTAGTTTCTTGTTTCACTTATGAGCTATTTCTGAGTTTTCATTAAAGGACTGATTCAATCCAGGATTTATTGAGTCTTGCAGGTTTGCTTTCACAAGATTGGAGTGGTGGGGGAGTTAACATAAGAGTCTTATTCCATTGATGACGGCAATGAAGTTTCAGAGTCAATGTTGCTCCCACTTGAAAACCAGGACCTGCAACAACAGTTGCAACATGGTGGCACTTAACAAATATGTGACAGGACACATGTGGGGAATTGGAGGGTGATGTCTGTTGGTGGATTAAAAGGCTTTCAAGTGATATTGCTTTTGCAAAGTTTGGGTTTATGGGGAAGCAGCATAACGGGACTAGTACTGAAGTTGTTGTACAAGCATTTTACTGCCGCTCACTACAACCAAGATAAGAATGAAAGAGGACACCAAGATCAAAGTTGTACACTACCACTCATGACTTAACGACTGCTGTTCCACCCTAAATGTGTCAAGAGCCATTGCTTAACCCCATTGTGTCAGAACAATATCTTGCTCAAAGACTCTCTGATTTCATTGCAGTTCACTTAAAGGAACTGTGCCATGGTGCTCTTGACTATCTAGTATATGGTTCCTGATCTGTGAAGCTCATCTTTTACAATGATGGACCCCAAGCACTTCAATAAGATTACCAGATCTAGAAACAAATTTTTTCCGAATTTTCATTCTGGCAGTGCTAGACAATGTGCAGCATGTCCTGCTGGGATTGTGTACCATGGATGGGGGGCATCAATTCAGATTTGCTTCCATCAACGTGCATGGTTATATAATATGCTGGACAATCAATGGGGTGAGAATTTGGAGGGGCAAAATATTGTCAACCCTCACTGTATAGTGATGTTCACAACTCAGCAGTCTGCTCATTGGTCAGTTCATTGCTCCAGCAGAGGAGATTGTTGCGTTGCAATTCAGCGCTCAACTTCACCATACATGTACAACGTCTTGAAATTGAGTGTCTTCGTAAGATGAAATAAAACCCCGTTACTAGACGGCTCCAGCGATTGATATGCTGCAAGGCACTTCTGTCTAGGAGGTGATCCCTCGTCTAGTAGTGTCGAAACCAGATGGAAGCGATGCTACATGACACCTGATTGACTCGTTTGTTCTGTTGCTCTGTTATACAACAGTAAAACATTGCGGGTGAATCGTGTCAACGACGCCGCCACATCCGGTGAATCGTGTCAACGATTTATAGCTCCGATGACCAGGGATCACGGTTCACGATATGTAAGCAAGTTCTTTGGATGGTTCGAGGAGACGTGGAGGGATATAAATCGAAACTTGTTTCGTCGAAGGACTGGTAAATGACGGTTTAATGACGATTGCAGTTGGCATTTTTTCGCATTTGACATGACCTCGTTTAGCACCAGAAGCGATCCGACGACCCACGCAGTCATTCTGGAATCAGGAAGTCAACCGTCACTTCCGTAGAAATCTCTTCCCTCGTTCCACGAACAAGCTGCTGACAATTTTTTCAGCTGTACCCACAAACTAGGTGCATTCAACGACTCTGAAATCATGTACGAATCCGACCATCATCGCGATACCAGTTCTGTTGAAAGTGATTCCTCGAGCTCTTATGAGAGCTACTCAAACAGGGATTGCATCAGCGATGCCAGACTCTCTCCGATCTCACATTCAGTTAAGCATGGATCAGGAGTAAAGGATTGGTCGCGTCATCTGCAACGAGTGACTGGATGAATGACGACCTCGAAAGTTACGATGAACATTTCGTAAAAGGAAATCGAGGCATCACAAACTCCCATCCCTATTTGGATGACGAAACAACGGGAAAGCAAGACGCGTTTTACGACGATCTATACCTAGAAGCCCCACAAGGCGAGAGAATGGCTTCTGAATCAATCCAGGAAATGCTCGATCAAAGTAGTGCCTCGTCCGGATACCTCCAGGATGAGCAATCTCCAAAGATTCCTGGCGACTCGTCGTCAAAAAACAAATTTGGAGGCATCCTTCGCCCAATGTCGCGTGCCGAACGGCAACGGTGTAAAAGGCGATCTTATCAAATAGCATGCGCGACAATCCTCCTTCTGATACTCTAAGTGTCGCTCTTGGCATAACACTAGGTAACGGGAATCAATCTCAAGTCGAGTCATCACAACCTGTTGAGACAGTGAACCCCCAATCCAGCACATCAGGTTCACAAGCACAGAACAACACCACACCTCCCAACTCAACAATTCCAATAACAGACGGCGATTCTTCTGGCCAATCTGCTCAAGTTGACATTGCCCAACAAATTGTGAACGAGGCACTTGCAAGCACATCTCGAAATGCAACCCAACCTCCGGTACGGGTTCGTCGAGTCCTTTGAGGGAAGGCACTACAAACTCTTTAGGCTAATAGTCACGCATTGTACGAATGAGTCTAACTACCGTGATCGTCGAATTGTGCATGCCAAGTACGTCACCTCAACACCTGTTGAGGGATCGAACCATTGCTTGCTTACACTGGATGCCTCGTCCCGAATGTAATTCATTTCGTCGTCAGAAGCACCACCAGCTCGTATTGCGCCTTGATGAACCGACCAAAGCATTTGAAAGGCATGATCCATGGACACCTCATCCCCTACTCCCAAACTCAGTTTTAGCTGTCGACTTTCCACCATATCAAGCTGTCGATCCCCCAATTGTTGGTTGCTTAGCGCCAATGCGTCGTTGAGATCCTCCATCGAGCGGAGATAATAGGGTACAATACAGGTTTTCAACACCTGCGACCGAACTCTACCCGCTTCCACGCACCGTCGTATGGCTTCCGTCAGGAGTGATGGCTGTTGTGGGTCGACAGATGACGTAGTGATGGTGACATGATCCATGCAAATGGGGCACTAACCATAACGAGTGCCATTTCGCCATCAACTCGCAATTCTTGAGCCCTCAATGTAAAAAACTTGGCAAGGTGTGGCATGGCAAGTTCCTCCCTCCATCGATCTGCCACTGACTCTGGAACTCCATTCTCTTGGGCAAAAATAAAATCAGTCTTCTCGTTTCCACCAAATCGTTTCCACGAGGAGATACCGCGGTCGGCATTTGCAGTATCGAGCCAATGAAGGCAAATGTACGATATGAACATGTCAACCGAGTCTTTTTCAACGAGTGGCTCATAAAATGATTTCATCAGAACATCGAATTCAATACTGTGCCGCTGAAACCACTCCTGGTGGGACTGCAAAACGTCGCGAAGCAATTGTTCATCAGAATCGGGTGCTCCTCAAAGGTGATGTGCATCGACGTCGGCTTGGACTCATGCATCGATTCCACAAGAAACTTGAGGGTGGTCATCGAGTTGGTGCCGTCTGCTGGTCCGAGATCTACCAGTCGGAAGGGACGAGACGTTTTTCCCAGAGAAGCGATAACTCGATTCGTGGCTGCCATGAGCATATCACGAGAAAATGTGTGCGTCTTGTAGTGACTATGGGAATACGCCTTGTAGGCTTCCGAATGCATCACCGGTTGATGATCCCGACATTGACAATGAAGTGTTTCCGCGAGTCATCTGTTGATGTTTGTCTTGTCGCTGTTGAGAATTGTAAGGTCACAGAGTGACGATCGCTGAACAAGGGACGATAAGTATTGCTGTGAAGCACTTGATCGGTGAGATTCAAACGTGGCCGAGCAGTGATCAATAAGTTGGGACTCTCCCCGGATACTGAATTCTAAAATTTAAAAACCGAACTCCAATAGTACAGTACGCAGTACTTACAGTCGTGAGTCGTGAGAACAGAGGGTGGGCGAGGATCAAACCATGCGACTCAGGCCCTCATGGTCTGATCGATCTCTTCAAGCCTGGAAGTTTCACTTTCTCGTTGATAAGGCTGGGCGTTTGACTTTCAGGTTTTGCAGTTAGTTCTGTCGAGTATCGTGTCGCCATTTGTCATGTTCGTTCGGCATAACGCTTGGATTGGCGCAGGCGAGAAACGAAAATGTTGGTTCTACATTTACGAAGCATTACGTTACATTTAAAGTTCTTGTGCCACCACGTCGTACCCCATGTGTTCCATGATCATGTTGTAAAACGCAATATCTTGGTTAGCTGATCCGAAGATGACTGCTGCCATCATAGCCGTCCATAGTAGACGCATTGCGATCGGTACGTACGCGCTCACTTTTGGGTCCGTCAGAAGGCAGTACGCCGCGTACGATAGAACTACAGGGGATAGGACAACGCGGAATAGCAGGAACAAGACGGCGGTGAGAAGTTCGATCGGAGTCTCGAATTGTGCGTAGAAGGGTGAAAAGCTCATTCCCGCTCGTCGCGCCACGTAGAAAATGAAATAGGTGTTGAATGGTGTATTTGTGAATTCTCCCAAAAACATGCATGTCAACGCTGAGGATTGGCCAGCCCCGTAGATGCGACTTGTTGTCATGTAGAAGGAGGTCATGAAGTGGTGCACCATGAACAATATCGTTTCTAAATCGAGCACAACGCCTTGACCAGGAATGTAACGGGTCCAGACGAGAAATAAGAAGTCGAACACCATAAAGGCTGTGCATATCTGTAGAGTTGCATCAGTAGCATCTCGCCACCACTTGGGATCGTCCTTCGAGGCAGCCGCCGGATTATAGGGCTTCTGGGAAGTGATCAACGCATATGATAATGACACAACCTGTGGCGCATGAAAGTAGCCGCCAACGAAAGAAGCTGCAGCATCCAATGTAGATACATTGCCCTCCGGCCAACCGCAGGCATAGAAGATTTGCACCACAACACATCGGATTGCAAAGAAGCAGGCCATCCAGAAAAGCATGAACCCTATGTCAAGCTTTGTTCCTGGAAAACAAAAAAGAGGGAATGGCCTCGTAAAATCCAACGTACACCTTCACGATGTGCGGAATACCTTCACATGCATTATTGGTTGTGTTGTCCTTCATAGCAAGCATTCCGAATGGACAGAGAAGTGATCCCTCTCGTCCAGGTATAATCTGACAAGCGCCGACTTGATGCGATGTGTATCAAGTATGAAGACAAGTGAGTTTGTCAGACGAAAGAACTATCGAGCGTATAAATTGTAATTCCTGGCTCTTGGAGTGTATATTGTTGCCCTCTGAGATGCAGCAATGCCGATGAGTGCTAATCCGTCATTAGTTCGTGTTGACTGACACGGACCCTCTAAGGCCCACCGTTACGTAATTACATTTCACGACAACGAAAACTTTTTCGTTTTCGAGGGTCTATTTTACCACCGTTACGTACGAAAACGGGTCCCCAAAAACTTTCAGGAAATCACTCAGATGCGCCTCATATCCCATCGTCAACGAAAATCTGCCGAGGTTTTCGTTGATCCGCGAAAAACACAGCCTTTCCTCGAAATATCCTCAAGATTCTGGATTCCTTCTGGTAGGTCTATTGCTACGTGCGTTTAACTCGCCCTGTTGACAGATGCTACTGTCTACTGTCACTGCTGGCATCAAACATGAACGTGGTTTTCTCGCCAGATAATGATCAGATGAAGACGTCGTTTCTACCATTGCATGCGCCGTAGAAACGACGATCGATGCTAGTGCGGTGGTTTGTGGTGTTCTACATGAGGAACATTGTCAAAATGGTCGTCATTGTCGGATTTCGATGAGCGACGATCTAATAATTTTGGTTCCAATTCGTACAACTTTACCGTATCTGTAGACGTACCCAGTACACAGTACGACTAGGATGGAGCGAACGATTGGAACATACATGTGTTTCACATCAAGATTCCTATCTTGACTCAGTCGACTTGATGTTTTCGTATTTGTGGACTGCTTTTTACGTAACGGTGGGGACGAGCATTTTACATGAACGAGAAGTCAAAACTTCTCGTTTTCGTGAAATGTGATTACGTAACGGTGGCCCTAAGACCATGTATTTTTATTTCCAATTGGCCCATTTGTCACGAGAAACTTCTCGTCGAACACACAACACACCAATCACGTCGACAGTAGCCGTCTCGTACGAGAGAGGATAATCGGCGTGACGACCGACACGCGTAACCTGTCGTCCTTTCTTGCAGCAAATGGAATATGGGCATATGCCGTTCAGTAATTTGCATACAAATGTTACCATGGTAGTGGTACATTGTACCGGTAACGTGTAGTGCTTCGTATGTTACTTGTTTTCACATACTGTACTGGAACAAATCAGAAAATTGGAGTGTTCTACTGTTTGCAGTTTGCAGTACCGTCCGACTGGAAAACTACAGTACCTGTACGTCCTGGACAATGCAGATGGTACGACGTACGAAATCATTGCTTCCACGATTTTGTCGGAAGTCCGAAGTACCAAAAGCATGATTGCGAGTACACGGTGCTCCGTGAACGTTAATACATTACCACGTAAAAGACCCATCGGGAGCGTACGTTCAAGATTTTGTCCCACGAAAGCAAAAGAACAACACCCGGGATTCCAACGTGGTCCCCCACCGTAGTACTAACCGGGCCCGACGATGCTTAACTTCGCTGAGCAGACGGGAAGCGGTGCTGTCATCGTGGTATGGTCGTTCCTGATGGGAGCAACGGCAAAGTTTTATCTAAAGCTTGCAAAACGAATCATTAAGATGTATTCGCAATGCTCTCATGTCATCACGTCTCATATCCAATCTTCACATAACACCACCACATTGTGATCATTGATCAGTACGTCTAGTCAAAAGCGCCATATTCCTTTATGTTGTCGCTTTTCACATGCCCATAGTCCATACTACGGGTAGCTGAGTGCCTATATGAGATGAGTTCAATAGATCACGTAACTCCCTCCACTAAGTGACATGAGTTTTAGATATTTACTTCCACAAGCGCTGCAAACTCATGTTCGCATCAGAATCCTTCTTCATGACCTTGGCAACCGCCATTTCGAAATCTTCTTGTGTGACATGGACTCGTCTTTCTCTCAATGCGAACATACCCGCCTCGGTACACACAGCCTTACATTCTGCACCGGACGCGTTCAGCATTTTCTCCGCAATGATATGCAAATCGATGCCACGAAGTAAATTCATTTTGCGAGAATGAATCTTCATGATTGAAATTCTATTCTCCACATTCGGATTAGGAAATTCGATCTTACGATCGATGCGTCCAGGTCGGAGCAAGGCCGCGTCCAAAATATCGATGCGATTCGTTGCCATAATGACCTTAATATTCTGAGCTGGTTCAAAACCATCCAACTGATTCAAAAGCTCCAACATGGTACGTTGCACTTCACTATCACCACCACCGTCGCCACGGGACGAACCGATCGAATCGATCTCATCCATGAAAATGATACTCGGACTGGCCTCGCGGGCCATGACGAAGAGCTCGCGAACCATTCGGCTGCCCTCACCAATGTATTTCTGAACAAGCTCCGCACCACTGACACGAATGAAGGTACAATCGGTATGGTGAGCAACAGCTCGTGCCAGTAATGTCTTTCCCGTTCCGGGGGGACCGTATAGCAAAACACCCTTGGGTTGCGCAACTCCGAGGGATTCAAAGAGCTCGGGATGTTTGATTGGCAATTCAATGACTTCTTTTATTTCCATAACTTGCTTCTCCAGACCACCGATCATATCGTAAGTCGAGTCTGGAACAGCCTCCACTTTCATGAGCGACACAAGCGGATCAACCTTGGTTGGTAGAATTTTATGAAGTGTATAGGAATCATTGCGCAAGGCTACGCGTGTGTTTGGTTTCAAAGCATTGATATCCATCCCCGGATCCAAGTCAACCACGTACTTGCCTTCAGGGTGAATCTTGACCAGTACTTTGGACTGTCCCATTTGTTTGACGACCTCTCCGACATAAGATCCAGGTTCTTGTAAATGATGCAACTCCTCTCGCAGCATACGAACCTTAGCATTCAGTTCGTTGCGTCTGGCTTTGAGTCGCTGCAAATCAGCAAGTCTCTCTTGAACGGTTTCACTCAATTCGCCGACCTTGGAGGCATAGTATTCGGCCATACTTGATTGGGAGGGAAGTGTTGCGGTCGTCGCCATGTTTATCTCAAGTAGTGTTAGTATTGCGAGTGCTCTCTTACTGAATGGACAGAACTGGTTTATCCCCGTCCAGAAACAACGAGGCAACTGTCGCCTCGAATGGAAAGGAAGCCCCGCGAAAAAGAGGAAGATTCTTGACCGCGAGTTCGAGACTCCAGAACAGTAGAAACCTCCAGTAGCGGTTCTGAAACCTAACGTCTTTCGTTGTTACCATACCGCTCTATTCATACACAGTATACGTACGTGTACTGTACCAGGTATGTCATACAGATTACAGATCATAGAGTATACAGTGTGCAGTGTACAGGTAGTGTGATTTGTATTTTGATCTCTGACATCTCTAGCTAGTAGAGAGTTGAACAACTTGTTGTTTGCATCATCATAGTACCAGGTATTGTACCCGGAACTCCGAGAATGTAGTAGCTATAAAACAAAATTAGAGGAGGACCCATGCCGGTTGTGAGTGCCAAAAGGAACAACGTCGCACATGCCAACTTGGCTGTAGCGTGGCGAGAAGGTGTAGGAGGATTCGGTCCAATTGAAGCAACGTAGTTCTTCAAAAGGCGCTTCGTCTTCTCTGCGCATAAACGAAACAAAAAATCAGCAGTACTTGTGAATACCGATAGAGCAGTTTGTATTTCACGTTAAGATATGAAATATCAGATTTAATGACGACATTAAACAGAAAGTAGCATCCTTGTCGTCGATTCCTGAAGGAGTATGGTGGTGTCTCAAAAACCAATAAGCGAACCAGTGGAAAAGCGAGAGGTGTTTACCAAGACGGACGCATTCAGTATCACAACGTGTTACAACTCCTGCATTATTGAACCTCCCAAATGTCTCTTGAGGTCGTCTGAAAACTTGAGTACGTAAGGAATTGATCCGATCCCAATGCCCCATAGAATCATCGTCCACAGGATTCGAATGGTCCGGGGGAGATTTGTTTGAGCCGATTTGCTGGTAAGAATAAGGTAGCTCATATGCGTCCCGATAATGGGACCAATCAAGGCTCGAAAGGGAATGTAAACGAGCGCATTGATCACTTCGACGACCGCCACCACCTGCATGGCAAAGGGACCTGAGCAGCAATCCAATGTGATTGCCATTTGGGAAACGAGGTAGGCACAAAATGGTGGGTTCGATGCCTCGCCGATAAGAAAACACATGAGCATCGATTGTTGTCCTGCTCCGAGAACTCGTGTGGAGACTAGGTACAAGAGACTGATAATGTGGTGTATTAGAAACAACCACGCTTCTCCGTCAAAAACCAAGCCTTGACCAGGGACCCAACGATCAAACGCGAAACCCACGATTGTATCACACAACATGTACCCAGTGCACAGTTGGATAATGGCATCTGCCGCATCTTGCCACCATTTTGGCATGTCCTTGGCAGGTCCCGCAGGATCGTAGGTCGGCACGGATCGCATCAAAACGAATGACAAGAGAACCAGGTTGGGTGAGTGGAAGAGACCCCCCGACAGAGAGGCGGCGGCATTCTTGGTAATGAGAGCCCCAATCGGCCAGCCGAAGCGGTACAATACGCGCAGCAGCACAAGGCGAGCCACCCAAAAGAAACACATGCTGACGAAGGAGAAGCCCCAATCAATGGTGGAGCCGGGGAATCTGATTTTGGGGACAGCATGATATAGAAGCAACCATAGTCTAGCCAGAGCTGGGATAGGGGCCTTCTCTTGATTCATCAAGTGCGTTTAGTTTGTTGGCAGTGTAAATATGCAACTTGAAGTCTGACCTGTCGGGAAACGGGATGAGTGATGAGAGTTGAGTGTTGCGTGGCAAAGGTTTTCTGTTCCGATTTCCGTCATCTGTTATCTGTCAACTCCCATGCTCCCTTGTTCACGGATTTCTGCACGTACACTACCGATATTGTACTCCCAGTATACTCCTACCGTAGTAGTGGAGTATGATTTTTACGACGTCGCGAGTATTCTGTGCTTTTGGTGAAATCAATTGCGTGATCACATGATCATGCAGACGACAGCAACATTTAATGCCTGTTGTGGGAGTTGTTGATTCTGCCGTCGGCTGTAATTGGAACCTGAGCTAGACGTAGCTACCAGTCTGGTGAATCAGAAGGAATTGCTTAGTCATCGCATTTGCAAACACCATTCCACAGGCAGCCATTCTACACGGAAGAAAGAGCGCTCCATTCTCGACGGATTAAAGTCATGTTGTCAACACTGATCCGGAAAAATTGGCGAAATTGCCGGATGATACTGCCTCCGAAACAGGTATTTTCGCCAAGACTGAACCATCACAGAGAAGATTGGTCATCCATACTCGGTTCAAAACGCTACCAATCGACATTCTCGTCCAGTACTCTTCGCACATACTTGGAAGAATTTCGTTGGATACCGTCCATACTTGGACGTCTTGTATCCGCCTTTACGACCCTCTATGTGCTCTCGGAATATGGGATTTCACTGACTCTGTGCGAAGGTCCCTCCATGAATCCGACTATACGTCCGTACGGCGAACTCATTCTCATTGACAGGTTTTCGCCTCGATGGTGTGGGATCGACGGAGGTTGTGTGGGAATGGACCGTGCCAAGGCGGCGCGAATGCGACAAGACGCGTGGCGGAAATTGCGCGAACAACAGCATCAACAACAACAGGCAGTACTTGGTTCCAACAACAATGGTCCCGTCGCATCCACAGAATTGTATCAATGGCACGAACCAAGGGTTCCGGTCAATGAATTGCCGACTACGGGAGCGTGGAGTCGGCTGTGGAATCAAGTATCAACCGGAATATCGGTCGGTGATGTCGTGGTAGTCCAACATCCAGATCGGGAAGGGACTGTGTGCAAACGGGTTTTGGGTCTTCCGGGAGATTTCGTCATTAAACCGCCCGCAGCGATGCGACGCAGTCGAAATAGAGGACCAAATTACCAACCCGGTCTCCTCGTCATTCCAGATGGTCACATTTGGATTGAGGGTGACAATTCCATGAATTCAGCAGATTCTAGGAATTATGGTCCGGTTCCTGCAGCCTTGATTGTCGGTCGAGGCCTTTGTAGAATATGGCCGCTTCGAGGATCCGCCATTCTCCAACGCGGTGCACCACCAAGGCCTCCCAAGGGGGCACACTATTCGGGGTCCACCATTCTACCTGCTGGATATGAAGGCGAAGAGATTGTGAAGGTTTATGAGCAAGTCTCGAACAAGGCAAAGACGAACTATCGAGGTCACGGGCGAACACGATAAAGTTTGGGTAGCATAATTTTTAACATGTGTCGACCCCAGCTAACTGAATGGCGAATGACGCCGATTTTATATGGCATCCCAAGACCTCTCAGTATGCTCTACAAAACTCAATCCACCTTTCCATGCCCGGTTTACATAAAGGAGTATAACACGGGTGCGTCGATCGCCAAAGACAATACTAAGCAGGAAAAAGGAACGCATGCTCAAAACAAAAGTCTATAATAGAAACAGTGATGGACTGTAATTTAGCCAAGGTTGAAAAGGCCCTTTCCACTGTTGACAGCGAAGAAGGAATCAGCAAACACTAGGGACAAGACTGCCATCAACTTCATCACGATGTTGAGGGCAGGTCCAGAAGTATCCTTGAAAGGATCGCCAACAGTGTCTCCGACAACAGCTGCCTTGTGGATGTCACTTCCCTTGCCCTTGAGTTCCGAGTCTGGAGTTTGTTTCTCGATGTATTTCTTTGCGTTATCCCATGCTCCACCAGAGTTCGACATGGAAATCGCAAGCTGAACGGAGGCAATAAGGGAGCCCACTAGAAGTCCAGAGACAGCAGTAACTCCAAACAAGAGGCCCGTAAGAAGTGGGGTGAAGATAACCATGGCCCCAGGAGGGATCATCTCCTTGAGCGAGGCCTTGGTGGAAATTGCAATGCAAGCATCGTAGTCAGGGCGTTCAGTTGGGTTGGCGTCAAGCAAATGAGGCTTTTCATCGAACTGACGCTGAACTTCCATAACCATCTCCATGGCAGCGAGACCGACAGATTTCATGGTCATGGCGGCAAAGGCAAATGGGATCATGCCTCCAATGATGAGGAAGGCAAAGGTCAATGGGCTAAGCATATTAACGCCATCCTTGAAGAGGCTGTCGTTCGACGCGTGGCGGATACGGGTGACGAACGCTCCGAAGAGAGCCAGAGAAACGAGAGCGGCAGAGCCGATTGCGAATCCCTTTCCGATGGCAGCAGTGGTGTTACCGGCTGCGTCGAGTGCATCAGTTTTCTCACGGACGGATGGGTCCAGTTCAGCCATCTCGGCAATACCTGGCAAACGGATGAGCCAAAGTTAGTGATTATGCCATTTCAATCACAATACAAGATCAATAGCGCTCTTACCTCCCGCGTTATCACATACAGGTCCATAGACATCAATCGTCAAGCCGGTGGCAAGGTTGGAAAGGAATCCAATGGCAGCGAGAGCAACACCGTACATGTCGCACATCGAGAATGATCCATATACAACGAGGGCCAACACGATGACAGGGATGATCGCTGACTTGTATCCAAGAGCAATACCATAGATCATGTTGGTGGCAGCACCAGTCTTGCAAGCGTTGGCAACCTCGCGCACTGGAGCGTAGGAATGAGAAGTGTAATACTCAGTGACAAGGCCTATAATGAGACCTCCGAAGGATCCCATTACAACACAGTAAAATGCAAGGAGTGGAGTAAGGGTGAAATGGCCCTGGCCAACGGTTGCCTTCAAGATAAATTCGGCGGGAAGGTACCACGTGGCAGCAAAGTATACTGCAGGGACCATCAGGATGGTGGTGCTGATGAGTTGAATCTTGAGGGCTTCCTCGACCTGGCTCTCACCCTTGACTGGTCTAATGTCAGTGGCGATAAAAGACGCGATCAAGCAGACGAAAATTCCGACAGCAGAGACGACGATCGGGAACACCATGGCATCCCATCCTCCAGAAATTCCAATACTGCTACCAATTACAAGAGCAGCGCAGGTGGACTCGGCAAACGATCCAAAGAGATCAGATCCCATTCCAGCGACGTCGCCGACATTATCACCGACATTGTCGGCGATGGTGGCAGGATTGCGTGGATCGTCCTCGGGGATTCCATGGACGACCTTCCCGACAAGGTCTGCGCCAACATCGGCAGCCTTAGTGTAGATTCCTCCTCCGACACGCCCGAACATGGCAATGACGGATCCACCAAGACCGAAACCAGTGATGCACTCGTTCAAATAGATCCAGTCCTCAGCAGCTGGGTAGTGGATACGGAAAGCAAGCATGGTGACGTAAAGCATGATGATGCCAAGTCCACAGAGAGCGAATCCCATGACGGCGCCGGCGCGGAAGGCAGTGTTGAAGCACGCAGTGTAGCCAGGAGTTTGGGCGGACACAGTTGTTCTCACGTTGGAATATACTGCAACCTTCATTCCAAGATAGCCACTGGCCATGGAAGTTCCAGCTCCCAAAAGAAAGGCAAGAGCAGTGAAGAGACCGCGAGCCATGTCCCATCCGGTACCCCAGCTGACAAGGACTAACACAAGGACGGAGAACGCCGATACGAACCAAAAGCAAACATAGTACTCGGCACGCAGGAAGCTCTCAGCTCCCTCGTAGATAGCTTCATAGATCTCAACAAGGCGAGCGGTAGTATGCTCATCGTTGCCACCTCCCGAGAGCGCAGAGGTTTCGCTGGATCCACTAGCTTTGATCTCAATTCGGGTAATAGTGAGGAAGTTGAGGAAGGCCCACACAAGACCTACAGCCCCGGCGAGAAGGATCACTCCAGTTGCTGAAAACTAGTAATAGAAACAGAGTTGTGAGTACAACAAAATGATGGAGTGAAAGTCAGGCGAAAGTCGACGAATTCAATCTCCGTTGTCTCCATGTGTCGAGGGTCATTGTTTACGATGCACAACGACCTATACACACGCTGTCCAACAAATACGTGGCTCCTTTCGAGAGAGTGGCGCATTCCTTCTGATCACAACAACTACTATCTTTCTCACCATTGCGCGGTGAACAATAGTCTTTCGCTATGACAACTACAACACGAGAATCGGGTTTCCAATTTATGGTGGCTGTTGATTCAGTGCCGTGTTAATGACAGCGGATCTTGAACAGGTGTCAACGAAAGATTTGTGGTGATGCCTCACAGCTCGCACAGGCTCGCAACTTGCCTCCGTATGTTTCGTACGATACCTGGATACCAGGGACCGTGTTCCACGATACAAATGGGATGACGCGTTCCTCCGGTGTCCGAGGTGGACGAAAGTGGAATCAGGAATCTGAATCAAGAAATCTCGATAACTGTATTCAAATTTCTAACACGAATCCGCAATTGCCACAACGACGTACCAAATCCGGTTTCAATTGCGGCGGCAGAAAAACGATGGTGGTGGCAAGGGCGATCAAAGGAAGCAGTAACCACCAACACCTCTGAACAAGCTTCGTGCCTCTCACTGTTCTTTTGGGTTTTGAAAGACCTGGAAACGATGCTTCTCCATTGACGGCAAGTGTGCTCATTTTTCTTGTTGACTGAGTAGGTAAATCTTGTAGTCATTTCTTTCCAGCCCTGATCGTCAGGCGTTTGGCACTGTGTCTTCATCAAGGACATATGACTTCATACGGTATTGCCCCAAATCCCAAGGCAAAATGCTCCACAATCGCATTTTGCCGAAATAGTGCTCGTTGTACGTCGTGTTCATTCATTCCTACTCCGAGTATGAGTACATACTTGCTCCAGTAGTAGGCATACCAGGTACTTGTAGCACATACTGTACATATCATACATACGAGGCGTAGATTTTTGGATGAAAACAATGGAATTGTAGTGCTCGGTGCACACCTTATTCTACTACACCTACTCCAGTATGATTAAATATTTAATATGCTCCTGTACCTGGTACAGTGGTACCTGGTACTCAGTACTTTGTACTTTGCTGCTTTACAGCAGTAGGCGAAGTGCTGTAACAGTATTGGTCGACGGTCGTTCTTGTGACCGAAGAACAGCAGCCTTGCGATTCGAGGTTCGAGATTGATGGATAGGAGATAGGAGCCGATGGGAGCGTTCGGATTTGGGATTTTACATAGGACAGTCAGTGTCACCTCTCATTCTCTCTTGGAGTTTCGAAAATCTTGCTCAATCTCACCCAGATTCAGATTCACCATGACGCGTTGTGGATACGTGGCCGCCACTTTCCTTGCCATCTTGGCTCAGGGAGATTCATTTGCTGCGCCTATTGCGCCCGGGTCCAAGATTCCGTGGGCAGATCTCCATTGGGGATTCCCTCCGAAGCTCATTAATGTTCCTGAATATTGTCAAGGTCGCTCCGTTGTAATCGTCGGTCTCCCAGGTGCCTTTACACCCACCTGCTCCAGCACTCAGGTTCCAGGCTACCTTGAGAATCAAGAAGCACTGAAAGCTGTTGGTGTTGACGAGGTTGTGGTTTACTGTGTCAACGATGGTGCAGTTATGGCCAATTGGAACCAGCAACAACTTGACACCTTTGGCAAGGAAAACAACTTGATCACGTTCATGGGCGATCCTTCCGGAGAGTTCACCAAGCTTTGCGGAATGGAACTGACAGATCCTCGTCCAGCAGCGAATGGGATTATCGGACGGTGCAAACGATTCGCCATGCATGTGGTGAACAATGTCGTCAAGTACGTGGCGGTCAGTGAAAGTGACGACGATCCAGCGGGTGATGCCAATCCGGAAGCATCGTGTGCTCCAGCTATTATTGAAGCAATCAAGGCACAGATGGATTCCCCTCTTCCAGAGAGGCAGTGCGAAGAGATGAATCAGAGCTAAACGGGGATACGAATGTGCTGTGCTAATAGGTTCATGGATGTTGTCGTCGACAACTTCCTTGTATGTTCCTGACTTCAAACTTATTCGATACAATGACCTTGAGGGGGCGGTCCGACGATTCACGAATGAAGGAAAGAAACGTTTCTGGTGCCGAATTCGTCGTTCGTAACATTCACAAACTGAGCTTGAGGAATTGATTTGATTTTGTTGAACCGAAGGATTGTACAAGATTTGCGTCGCCAACGTTGATGTATCAGCGGCACAAATGCGTCATACCAAGAGATGTTTGTTTAGGAAGTGGGCTTTTCTTGCTGCATGTTGAGGAGTGCGCCACAAACTTAGATTGTTTGATCCAAGGTAATTTGGCAATTAGTAGATGCCATTCGAAATGCATTTAGAGCAGCTACCCGTAGATGATGTAATTTACGATACTTTTTCTGCCACAACACGATGACAGCCGTAACGTTCATATTAAGCATAAGCTTCCCACACGTCTGATAGTACGTCAAGGATGTTTTCCCCGTGTTACTTGACCTTCCGATACCAGACTGTTATGGAAAAGCATTCTTCGGTCACCTGTAATTCGTTACAGGGAATCAATCTGAGAATGAGTGTAAACTATTTCAACGACCAACATTCCGCTAGCTACTCAACACAAAGGTGGAGCGTAGCTATCGCTTGCCTCCTCTGTGAAATCGCTTTTGCAGTCCGAAAACGACGGCCGTGATAATACCAGCATTCAAGAATCGAGTCAGGGTCACTTTGTCTTTGTTCCCGTCATCAGCAAGATAGTTTCGGTGACTATCCTCGTCATATGCATGGTGCTGAAACGATGCGCTCATGTCCGGGATGTCATGATCATTATCATCGAAATGGCGAAGAACATGGCGTGCACGCTTCGCACAAACATCCAACTCCGGGCGGGTCGTCATCTCGTGCTTATGAATGTCGCACATCTCTTCATCGTACGAATCGGAGACTCGCTCACCTTTTCGCGTACTCTTGACGCTCGTTGATTGCACGGGGTTGAGTTCTGTGACATGAATCTTCTTTGATTTGCTTCTCGTGACCTGTAATCAATCGACCGAATCAGGGTTAGGTTTCGTGAACGACTGTAAAGCTGTCATTCTTCGAGATGCAGACTTACCGCTTTCATAATTTTCTTGTCCGAAAAGAGTGGCTTCGCCATTCTCAACATGGCCTTTCCGTAGTGCCCATCAACTACCGCGAGCAAAAGTTCGTTCTTCTTCATACAGTAACTTTGTAGGGACACAGTGTTGATAAGTTCACGCTCTCCATCCTTTCGAACCAACCCAACATAGTTCTGCTCTTTTAGTGCCTCGTCCGTCGCAATCTCGGGGAGTTGGTTGAGAACGTCTCCAACTGACGTTTTGTCGTAGATATTAAAGCATACATGAAGAAACTCAAACTTCTTTTTGAGTGGGCTCAGGAGCAGGATGATAACTCGCACCCAGTCATTTTCTTCTTGAGAGTACATGGTCAATGTCCAGTGGACATTTTCAAGTTGTTCGCCATGTTCGTCAGCGAATCGAACAAACAGATTCTTACTCCTCTTTCTACCAGATGCGCTGTCACCTTCGATGTCATCGGTAAAGATTTCGCTGAATTCATCTCTCGCTCCGATCCGTGACAACTTCTCAATGAGCACGGTCTTCTGGGGTCTTTCTGGCGATTCATTCGTCTCCGCGAGACGCGCAGTGATCGAGTCCAGAGTCTGTATGGTGGAGTTGCTATCTTGCCGCTTTAAGAAGCGACCAAAGTCCGAAATGTCATCAGGCTCGATTTCTGCTTCTGCGAGTGGTAGAAGCCGACTGATGGGACAACCTAATGACTGTTTCAACAACTTTCCTTCAAGAGATTGATCCATCAGTCGCTTGTTCTGGAAGAAGTTCTTCTTTTGGTCCGCCAGACGCACTTCGACCTCGGAGTCATCGGAATCAGTTGCAGCGTCTTCATGCTCCTTCTGCTGCTTCCGAGAGGTTGCTAGCGTCCTGAGCAAGCGTCGCTTCAGTCGATGCTTTCGTTGAAGGTCGTAAGCTACGGACACCTTGGGGGTTGTCATCGTGTTGGATCCTATTTTCGAGGGAACTATGTAAAGGTATGCTCGAATACTGGAGTAAAGCAGATGGCATATCAGGTTGCGTGTGCCTCGTTCGTGATCCACGGGTGGAAAGACACGGACGATTTTTGGGAAGAAGGGATAACGGATGAAGATGCGTGCGGATGATTTTATAAGCCATACCGGCGGGAGGTCGTTTTTACTCTTCAGCGAGGCGGCGTATGCTGGTCTAATTTGGAATTTTGAAGGAACTGTTCGATGTGACGCTTGCGCATCACGCTCGGTGTCTATTGCCCTCAACGAATGAGGTGTTTCAAACCCGGATATATACTTAAGCGATTTTTAAGTAGCGTTATTTACTCGACGTAATTGTCAACCTAAGTGTTTCGGGAGGAATTCTAAATCAGGGGAAAAACTTGCGTCCTGAAGAGTGCGTTCAGTAAAGTTCCTCCCATTCATTTAGGGATACTTGGCACACGTGGTAATTTCAAGACTGACAGAATCAAGAAATATGGAACTGCGTGGAATGGGTACGAATTCTCCTGAGCAAAATTGTAACTCGGCGTATGTCCAACAAATTTTGGCTGATGGTTTTCGTGTCTAAGCTGCCCTGCACCCGGCCACCTCGCTTGAAGAAGTTATATGACATAGGCTCTATAGAATGGAAACGAATCAAGTGCACTTTCTCGAGCATATGTGGAGTACTGGTACAAACTTCACGTCCGCCCAACCATACATATGAGAACCAGCAAGGAAGGCTTTTAACTGGAACGAAGAGAGCTAAAAAAACGCACATTGCTGGTAATGTAGTCGACCTATTAGCTACACGAAGATTCCGGCACATTCTGATATCTGTTGTCCGCCGCTGGGACATCCGGAAAGTTCTTGCGATTGACACGACGTAGAAGCTACGTCAAGAAGGCCGACCTAATCTGATGGTCATTTGTCTCCGATACATCTTGACATGGGTTTTGGGGGTTGATATTCGACGTTCGACATCCGACATCACGACTACAGTATATACTTTTACCGTAGTCATGCTACTCTGTCATACAACAGTACATGTCGGTTGATTTAATTTGAATTGACCTGAATTGCCATTATCCTCCCCGAAGAACAGAAATCGAACGTTTACGAGAGAGAGGATGTCATGAGCTGTGAATTTGATGTTCAAGGTTCCAAATCTCGAAGGTTGGCGCAAGTAAGATCGTTGTATGAGCAACTTGACAGGATGTTCCACCGCTATCTGCAATCCACAGAGTCAAGTCAGCAACCTTTGATAGATGCTTTGAAGTTTTATGGAAGCATTTTCTGCGTCGGTTTCGTCGTGTACTGCTATGTTCGAAAACGATTTCCGCGAACTTATGCAGTGCGCCAATGGGTTCCTGAAATCAGAACTCCAGCCGCAGATGATCAATTTGGCTACATCAGCTGGCTGTGGAAAGTATATTCATTCTCCGCAGACGAATTACAAGAAATTGTCGGTTTGGACGCACTCTGCTTTTTACGACTGCTCAATATGGGCTTTCGCCTGGCGTGTGTTGGAGCATTCAATAGCATCTGGCTCCTCCCGGTGTATGGAACTGCAGAAAAAAGCCCGGATGCTCCGGAACACGATGCCGTCGTCAATGACGTATCATTCAACGATCTGCAAGATGGGTCAGCGCGTTTCGTCGCTACTGTCATTGCTGCTTATGTTTTCTTTGGTTTTACCATGTACACGATACAGAAAGAATGCATTTGGTTGATTACCCAGCGTGAGATGTGGATGCGAAGATTTAAGCAAAGGAATTATTCCGTGTTAGTGCGCAACATTCCTAACGAGCTTCGTTCTGACGCACATTTGCTGGCGCATTTCCAACGATTATTCGGGGCGCGTCGGGGTGAGTGCATGTGTTTTACTGAATTAACGTGCAGCAATTTCGTCGTTGATGTCGTTTCTAATGTTCGATGCTATCTCCCATAGTCCTCGAGGCACATCTGTTGGTTCGCATTTCAGACTTGGAAGCTTTGGTCCAGAAACGAAACTCATGCATTTCAGCTTTAGAACACTCATTGGCTCAATTTGCAATTGAAGGAACGCGACCCAAGAAATTGCTAGTTTTGCAGGCTATGGGTGTAACCAACCGCGCTAAACGCAATGAAACGGAGTTGGATGCCATTGATTACTACACTTCTGAACTAAACAACCTGAATGACGAAATCGGCGAGAAAATCGATGTTATTGAGAGACATGCAGGCCGACCGGTTGAGGTTGCAAGGATTGGACAAGTCTCAGCAGTTGGCTCAGGTCCACGACCTTCGGACGTACATTTTGGTCGCGACAGTGCCGTCGACACGATGGGGCACCTCGATGGTTCCAGAAGTAATGCTTTGCATGACGATGTTAATCATTCAGGTTTGAGTAGTGGTAAGCAGGAAAGTTCGATTGCTGTGACTGAACTGGTGTCGAGCGCATCATCGACGACACCAGGCGGTGTCACGGCTAGTAAAGGAAGCAGCTCTCTAGACTGTGCATTCTCTGGACACTTTGGGACGGATGGCGGCCAAACTGCAACGTTGATTGTGAACGAGACAGCAACGATGTCCAACGAGGCAGACGTATGGAACTCAAGCCGAGGAGAAGTGAAGCTCGACCGAAATGTGTCCAGCTTGGCAACAAATGGAACAAATACTTCCTTTGCTGGAGCAGAAAAGAACGTTTTCGGTGGCGCTGGCTTCGTTACTTTCAGTAGTATAGTTGCAACACAAGGAGCTCTTCAGATGAAGCACCGACCTGAGCCCTACGCCATGAGAATTTCACAAGCTCCAGATCCCCTTGATATTTTCTGGGGCAATGTTGACAGAAGAACGGAAGTATTGCGGATAGGCCGTCTTCTCTCAGTTGCGATTACCATCGTAATTTGTTTTTTCTGGACCTTTGTCGTCACTTTCATCGTCAATATGGCAAATGTCGAACAAGTATCAGTGGCGGTTACATTCGTGGGCGAAACCGTGGAGTCGAATAGATGGCTTGAGACGCTCCTTCCCCTTTTGTCCCCTCTGATCTTGCAAATTTTTAATTCCGGCCTCCTCCCCGTCATTCTCAAAGCTGTGAGCCGACTGGAATTTCCTGCATCTGACTCCTTGTTGGAAGCTTCTGCATTTTGGAAAATGGCGGCCTTTACCATTATCCAAACCTTCTTGTGAGTTATCATTTGTATGCGTAGTTCTACTTGTGATTTCTTTATACACCGTTTCAACTCACACTTCACTTCAGTGTCTCACTTATAACGGGTTCCATCGTTCAAGAACTCGCTGACCTGTTGGAGAGTCCCGGGGACTTTATCGCACTCTTGGCTAACACCTTGCCCCAGCAAAGCGTATTCTTCATGCAACTTCTCATCGTGTCGACATGCTTAGGTACTTTGAATGAACTCTTCCGAGTCGTTCCTTTATTCTATTCCATTGTCCGAGCCCATATTGGGTGGCGCCTGACGGAAAAAGAATTGAAACAGAAAGTTGGAATGTTCCGAGCCCTGTCGAACGTTGACAAATGCTACTTCTCCCGGCTACACTCCGCCTACCTACTGTACTTCATTGTCATGTTCGTCTACTCCACGATAAGTCCGCTCGTAAATTGGTTCTGTTTGATATTCTTCTGCTTTGTGAGCAGTGTCTATCGCCACCAGCTCATATTCAATTATCCGAACAGCCCTGATTCCGGCGGGAAGATTTTTTTGCCTTTTCTGGATTGTCTGCTTGCGTGCATGATCATTGCTCAGCTAACCATCGTGGGATTTTTGGTGTTAAAAAAGTCGGCTGTCGCGGCGCCCCTGATGGCTCCCCTTCTTATTGGGACCCTACTCTACATTGTTCATCTGAAAGAAAGTTTGTTTTCAGCTGCAACATTTCTGGCAGCGAGCACTTGTGTTGAAGAAGATGATCTCAATCAGGTCCGCAGGGTCGACTTCAGCGAATTCAAAAATCAATACAAGAACCCGGCATTGTTGTCTCGTTCCGCACCTGTGGACTGGGACGCAGGAAAGCGCTCAGTTTCGAGTTGCGCCCACTCTCTCGCTGTCGAAGACGGAAATGTGGCGGGAGAAGCACAAACAGGTGCAAACAACCTTGACGACGATTCGAGGGCTGATTCAGGAGGGGTATCAAAAGACAGCGGAAAACTAGGACGGCGAGCGATGCTAGCTCGTTTCTGGTCACTGAGATGAGTGGCGTGGATCAGGGCTTAGTTGTCCGCTTAATCCTAGTTCTCAGACACCGGCAAACACTTCAGGGACGCCCAAGACGGTTCCGGCGACAAGGCATTCATCTGCTGAGAGATATTGCACTTGTGGCCGCAACCTGTCGGGCACAGCTCACGGACGGGTTTGCCATCCCTGCCGCCGAACCACGCTAACGCATGGTCAAGGTGCCCACCATGTCCGCACCCAGGGCACCATACAAAAACACCAGCGACGGGTTCATGGCAGAGGAAACAGAACCCTATTCGGCGTCGGCAACTGTTACAAGAGCGCCTCAAGATGGAAGTCGATCTGTCTTGCAAATCTTCACCTTCTCCGACCAACAGAGCCTTGCCACAATGCGGACAAGCTTCATGAATCGTTGTTGACTGTTGATTAAGTGCCCCGACAACATTATCTTTGCACTTGCCGATTACAAATGTGGCATGAGAAAAAAGGCACATTTGCTGGAGTAAATCAATATAGGAAAGATACCATTCCCTCACGAACTTTATTTGCAAACCAGGAATACACGTCGTGACTTCACCTGAGTTGATTTGAATAACTTGAAGAATCTCACAAAGGGCAACGCATGTCTGTACATCTCCGGCGTTGGCGCGATCCTCAAGGAGCTTACCCACGCACGGCACAAGAGCAAACTGCAGGGCGTTCGATGCTTTCGCCCCTTCAGGAGGCAACTGATCCATACCTGACCCCTTAAGCAGCGCTGCAACCATGCCCCACATTCGTGCCAAAGAATCACAGTTTAACTCTTGAGCAACGCTTGCATTGTGAAGACAAAGAGATACCCTCGTAGGAAACTCGTCGTCTGGATACAACTTGTAAGAGTCTGCAAATCGAGACATGTGAACCACCTCTGGCGCAACTGTGATGGTTGTTTGCGCTTCGACAGGTTTCAATTCGTCATCAAGGTCGCCCTGGTCAATAACGTTGAAAACAAGGTGAGGCGGTTGATCAGGAAGCCTCTTTCCAAAGAATGTCGTTTGACCATCTTGTGTTTGACCGTCGCGAACGGTTGATATCATCGGCTCCCGAAAAACGCCGGGAGCCCGTGACGTAGCGAAGTCTTGGCGAAGTCCAGTAAGAGCATAATCATCTTGCTTTCCGCCAGGTACACTTTGATGGACAGAGAAGATTTGTAATGATCCATAACCCCGCTGGTAGGGAGACAAGTTTGCCATGGCAAAACAAGACGGGGGGACCCGAGAAATGGGTCTATCTCCTCGAGCCAAACTCTGTATAACGCAGCGGCCGTCTCGGCCGACGCTTAGCACATGCTGCCAAGTACCTTCCAACGAGCTCGAGTGGTCCAGAAGAACGTCACCTTCTTTGTCTTTCCCGTCGTCATGATCAGCTCGGGAGCGGGTGGAATTCGAGGAACCTCCTGTATTCCAGCTGCCACTAGCTCGTCGTCTACTCGCTGATCCCATCAGTGGCGTAATGCTCTGATCTCTCGAACGCATGCTCCCTTCGTTTGGAAAGACGGGAGTGCCGAGTCTCGACGAAGCTTCCCGGAGAGGCTCGTTGGTGTCTTGCATCAATTTGTCCTTCAGTTTCGGCACGGTAGCATCATCAACTGGGATATCCAACCACGCGAAATCTGTTACTGCGCCCTCCTTGTGCCCCTCGACGACACTAAGAGCCATATTCGGTCGATGGTGTGACCACAAACTCAGCAATCCATTTCCTCCTGAGGAGGGACCCTTTATCGGAGCCATCGCCACTGCAATCATGCTGTCATGGACATCAGTGGGGGAGAACATACCAGCAGGCGGTCTCCATGATATTCTAGTAACGGCAGCCGCAACATTCAATGTATGCCTTGCACGGGGCTGTCTGGTCTGCCCAGGTCCACTCGAGCTCGTCAGCTTACTGGCGCCTCCTGTCGTTTGAGATGCCAAAGCATGTGCGATACCATGATTGGCACCTAATGACAGTGTCGCGGATCGCAAGTTCGTCTCGTCATTGCCAGAATCGTTCGACCGATCGGACACGGAAGAAGTTAAGCTCCATGAATTAGTTGCTCGGTCGGCTCGGCCCGAATGGAGAGACATCATGGCCTCAAGGTCCCATATTTTGACGCATCGATCGACAGCACCGCCAGTAGCCACAGTGTAAGGTCGAGTTGGGTGCCAATCGACAGTAGTTGCTTCGCCGTGATGCGCTTGAATTCTGACCCACGGTGTAGCGGGGACGCGAATGTTGTATACAATCAAGGATCCAGAGTCCGTCACCATCGCAAAAACATCGTCATGAAAAGGACTCCAGGAAACATCACGGACCGCCTCAGCATTTGGCTGAAATGTAGCCGCACAATGCCACGATATTGATTCCTCACGATGCTTTGCCTTTGACGATTGACGGCCGAACCACGAGATAACAGGACTTGGATTGTCGACTTTTTCAGAAGACGAGGTAGCACGCCTTTCCCATAATTTCACAGTAGAATCCTGAGATGCTGTTAGCAGATATCCTGGCGTCCTCTCACTAGTATGCCAAGCTAAGCGATTCACAGCCCTGGAATGCTGGCTCAAGACGGCGTCTGGAGGCGGTCCCATCGCAGCAGTTGTCTCTGAGTTCAAAAAAGCATGCTTAGCATTCCACAAAACGACAATGCCGTTTGATCCAGCGGCAGCTACCACAGAAGAATCCGGATCGTCAGCATCCTGGGGCAAACTCCATGCAACATCGTATATCAGCGTGGTTGATGCCGACGATACCAAGTTTTGTGGCGACGGCGGCTTCTGAAAAGCGTCTCTGACATCCCGGTAACGAGGTTGAGCTCGGGGTGCAGTTGACACCGCCTTGCTTTGAAAATGCTTCACACGGATGAAGTAAACGCGATGGTATCAGCAACATCCAAGAATGGTTATCCACAATCCAACACAAATCGCGACTCACACCACACTCACCTGCGATATCCGGAGTGACCTGATCTCTTTCAATCCTTGAGGAACAACTGAAATAACTCGCAGTGTGTCCTTTCCCGCAGCAATGGCGTGTGTACGATCGGGCGACACAGCGATGGAGGTGTAAGGATGTTGCGATCTGGTTGCCAAGGAGGCAACAACTGGATTTCTCTGTTCACTCATATTGTAACGAAATGAATTTCAACCACTGGAGGGCCCAGGAAAAATTAAATGGTGGAAGAGGGAAGTCGATGATGGTCGTGCCAAGTATGCTGCGAAGACTCTGTCAATCGGCTCGATGAATGTGAGAGAGGCGAAATCTACATGATCCGTGTGATGGCGAAGATTGCAATATATGCGAACACTTCACACTGAACACTGAAACACCTGGTACTGTAGTGCTGTGGCACCATGGGACTGCATGTGCAATGTACTGTCGTACGTCAGTGGTAGGTGGGAGATGCTGGGAGCTGGGAGTTCGTGTGAGCGTATGTACAGCTAGCTGTACAGCGTCCTCTTCCTTTTTATCACATTCTGTACGACGTATGATATACGGCAAACGGCATACGAGTAACTGGTATACGGTATACGTAAGTACTTATTGTCCACCTGCCGTATTGAGTGCAGTGCGCATTTGTGTGCGTCATTTCTTTTTTTAAATAAAAATGGAATGCCGAATTGGCTGCATTTGGTCACATCCATTCATACTTCATACTCGGAGTACACAGTATGAACAGTAGCCAACGGTAGTAGGAGTCCTACCATCTACCATACCTGCATACCTGTTGCTTCATTTTGCATTTATGCATCCCTATCACGACGTGGGATTTCTCCGGGAAGGGCCTCTTTCAGACGTACTTCCCCCATGCACGACAAAAAAATGAAATCGGAGAAACGAAATGATCAAATGATTCTTGGACGGTGACGTCACCTACTTCGATTGACTGATTTTGGTCGTGTTGTGAACTTCCGGGATTTCCGAGGCCTATCTCGGCATACGGCACGTTCCACGTGACTCAGCGTAATGTACTCGTTAATGACAAGATATAGTTCTTCGCCATTATTGGGTTGCCAACTTTCTGACGACATAACTTTCCACTGAAAACGTAACAAAAACCATCACCTACCCCAACGTCGCCAACCAATTCACCACTATGATCTCTACCACGGCTATGCGCCTAGTCACGAAGGGTCCATCTGTTCAAGCGCTAAAGCGTGCATTCACTCCGCAGACGCTTTCTGTTGTCGCCAACTACTCGCAGACTACATTCCTCCGATTCCCTGATACTCCGAGATTCCACTCAACTGTCAGCGTTGATGGAGGTCTTGATGTTCCTGTGAAGGAAGTTGGCAAGGTAGAAAGAACTCTCAAGGCCCTCGATATGGCAATCGTACGTCAAATTAAAGCCGAGTTGATGGAAGTCGACGCCAACTCGGACGGAAGGCAAGTTCATATATGAAGAAGTCCTGGCCTGCAGTGAGGTCAAATGGGTTTCTTAGACAACCTTTGCTGACTGGGCATCCCTATCCTAGGATCGATTCGGAGGAGCTCAAACGCCTCCTTTACAAGCACAATCGCTCGTTTTCAGAGGAAGAAATTCACGAGATTGGAGAGCTCTTCTATGCCGGCAAGGCTGGTCAATCTGTCTCGTTTGATCGATTCATCGAAGCTATCGACTTTGTTGCAGCCAACAAGCAGGAAAAGGACTCGGAACACTTCAAGGATGGTGAAAGGCATCCCCTCGGTGTGGGACGATGTGCTGCCGAGTACATGATGACCGGCAAGTCGCATGGGTTCTACACTCCAGAAGAGTTGGATGTCAAGCTCACGCATTTGGAGCCTGTCGGTATTCGTGACAAGCTGGCTTATAACGCAGTCAAGGTTGTACGATTCTTTTTCGACAATGCGACTGGTTGGAAGAACGACAGCATCACAATTCCCAACATTTTGAATCGCGTAATCTACTTGGAGACTGTAGCAGCGGTACCTGGAATGGTTGCCGCTATTGTTCGTCACTTCAGGAGTCTGCGAACCATGGAACGCGATGGCGGCATGCTTCAAATGTTCTTGGAGGAAGCCAACAATGAACGCATGCAGTAAGTCTCTATCGTTGTATAATCTTTCCTATCTCGCGTATGGGACGATAACATACGTTAACTCACCTCGCATTCTACTGGCAGTCTCCTCACATTTGTCAGTATGAGAGACCCATCCCGACTTTTTCGAGCCGCTGTCATTGGTGGTCAGTTCGGTTTTGGATTGGCATTCCTCACCGCGTACTTGATTAGCCCCGCCTTTTGCCATCGCTTCGTTGGGTATATCGAAGAGGAGGCGTGCAGCACATACACCAAGATTATCGAAGCAATTGAGCACGCTCCCGAAGGCACTGAGTTGGCGCAGTGGAAGTACGACCGTGCACCCAAGATTGCCATTTCTTACTGGAAGTTGGGAGAAGATGGCACCGTCTTGGATTTGATCAAGGCGGTCCGAGCGGATGAAGCGGAGCACCGCGATGTGAATCACTTGGTATGTGGTTTGAAGGGCGGTCAAGTCAATCCTTTGTTTGATCCACAGGCGAAGCTGGATCAGATGCTTCTCAAGTATGTAAACGATGTTATGACCATGACGGACAAGAAATGAAACTGAGGGCCGACTGTTGAATAGCTGGCGAAGGGCGATCATTAGGATCCAACCATTGGGTGCCGTCCAAAAACCCACACCTAGTTGATACGTTGATACTCTTTAGTTAGAATTTCTACAACATGTAGTGAAATGAAAGCGGAAAGTATGGAGCAGACAACAAACGCAGCTTCACTTAGATGGCAAGTGAGTCCCTGAAGAACATATAATATGAAGGGAAAAGCTAGTATTTTGTCGCGTAGCAAACAACCCTCCAACCAATTAGGGCTCGATTGAAATTGTCAGCTATCCTGTATCTTTATAGGCACTCCAACAGAGCATACAAAGTCGTGGATACTTCTATTACCTCCAGCAACAACCGAAAACAACGAGCCATCATCACCTCCTCGCATGCGCCTCAACAATGTCGTTGGCTCAAGAGTGGATATGTTGCTCCTTGGTCTTGTGGCATCCTTTCCAATGTTAGTTGGGTTTGTTGTCTTCACAGGCGAATCGGCTAGTTGTGTTGGTTCAGCTCCAATCGTGTGGAGGAATTTGAGAATGAAAAAGTTGAAACAGGCAAAGGTCCACACGGTCAGGACGAATGCGAGGGTGCGACTGAAGCCCCATTTAATCAGTTTAGAGTTGAGTATTGTGGATCCGACCATGGCACCCATGTAACTGTAGCAAACAAGATAATGCGGTGAGAAGGAAGTATGGAGGAAGGAGTCGTTCAGTACGCACTCAACACAGAGGTTTGAAACAAACTCCCACGCGTGTTGACTTACGTGGAATAGCACCCAATCAAGGTTTTAAGGTACTTTTGTGGAGTGGAGATGGTATGCATGCCGTAAACTAAAAAGGCATGTAACCAGTGTTGAGCGAGGATATGCAGAAAATACGCCATCATGAAGGATGCACCATCCTTGTATTCGATCAACAAGGCCGGCAGTCGTTTCAGATTGTGATTCAGGAGGGAATGCAGCAAGCGTTCCAATGAAAAGAATATGACATTGCCGACATTCCCACTGACAAAGAATCGGAGTGGTTCGGGCCAATGATCATAAAATTGAGTGGAGACTCGATGATATAAGTGGCTGGGGGAGCGATGTCGAGGTGATAGACACGGAATGGCAACCGCGGCAACACGGGCGCCACCTCTAAGTTCCTCTAGGATGAGCGCATTCCGGCCACTGGGAGCACGGCTAATCGCATCGACGACAGCAAGTGCTGCTGTTGCTGAGAAAGGAAGGACCATCAGCACAATACAGCGACGGACAAATGTAGCAAAGAAACCGATATGTGAGGTACAGTGTTGGCTTGTGTGTGACAGAACAATCTCTATCTTATCCTCATTAGGCTTGTTGTGTGTTGCCTGTTCTTGAATGTTGTAATTGGCGTATTCTGTTTCGACTTGAAGTACGTCGGCTCTCACCTCTCAGTGCGAACGGGGCACTTGGTGTCGTGTTGGAGAGTCGCTGGCGCACTTCAGCTCGAGGTTTTAAATTTTGGTCATGAGTCATGAGTTTATAACTATTAAAACTATATATTAATGTGGATATGTCGCCCAAGGCCGCTGCTGGGCTACTTGTGCTCGTAGTAGTATCGCCGGAACTCATTGCTTCAGTGGTATCGGTACACTGTATGCCTACGGCAATGAGTACTAATAGTTTCGTCCGGCAATAGAGACGTTAAATGACTGGGACGACAATTGTCTGGCCGGGCTTTCCCTATCTGGGCTACGGCAGTATTTCGTCCGGACCGGTAGTATCGGTACTCATTGCTTCAGTAGTATCGGTACATACACTGTATGGCTACGGCAATGAGTACTAATAGTTTCGTCCGGCAACAGAGACGTTAAATGACAGGGACTACAATTGTCTGGCCGGGCGGGCTTTATTATGTAAAGTGAGTACTAATAGTTTCGTACGCCAATAGAGACGTTAAATGACTGGGACGACAATTGTCTGGCCGGGCTTTCCGTATCTGGGCTACGGCAGTATTTCGTCCGGACCGAAAAGAAAATCTTATTATGTAAAGTAATCACGAACCGTGCTGTCGTCATGTCGTCAGTTGCAAACAAAATGCGATCCGCACGGCCCCGTTGGCACTACATTTACTGTATACGGAGCTGCACGACGTTCTAGGTTCTAGGTAGAGTTACGTACCGCTGGACAGCGGACAGTGGCATCGTCATACACGGTACACTGTCCGCTCGCTGGACGTGGGACTCCGAAGGACACCGACATTCATGACATCAGTCAACTGCCATCAATCTTTGGTTGCATCATTGATTCTGGACAATGAGACATGAAAGGTTGCTTGTTTGGGTACTGTTGGCGTCCAACCTTGTGCATGCAGCACCGAATACAATTGCTGCATTGGTGACACCTCGTTGGAAGACAACGACAGATGCTCCTGTACGATCAGTTGAGGTTCGGGAGATCCCACGCCAATCGACAGTGGCCTTTCTCCCTGCGGCAGCGTTGTTTCTGACAACCCTAATAGCACCCGTTCATATTCAACTACACGTCCCACATCACCACCAACCCATTGCTTCCATCCAACTCGCTCGCGCCTCCGCCCTATCCGAACAACAATTGCTCGTCGACGATGTTTGGAAGGAAGTGACGAGACAGTTCGTCGACAAGACCTACAATGGCTTGGGTGAGACTGGCTGGAGACAAAAACGACTTGAAGCTGTCCAAAAGTAACTTATTTAGGACCTGATGACTCTGAACAAGTCTATGCAACGATTCGAACGATGCTGAAAGCCTTGGGAGACCCTTACACTCGTTTCTTGACCCCTGATCAATACGAAGCTCTCACGGCGGCCTACGCGCGGAACACGCCGACCACGTCAGCTGGAATTGGGGTGCAGCTGCTTCTCGATCCCAGATCGGGTCACGTGATGATACTGAATACAGTCACTGATGGGCCAGCGGCAAAGGCAGGAATTCTGCCCGGGGATATTGTAGTGCAAGTGGATGGTGTTGACGTCCGAAGTGCCACGGCAGAAGTTGTCGCGGCCATGTGTCGCGGAGAGGCAGGAACGACTGTGACTCTGACCATTCGACAAGATGGTACCATTTCGTCAGGTTCGCCCACGACACAGCTCACAGTGATGAGGGCTCCCATCCAGCTCAAGTCAGTGGAAAGTTCCGTCTTTCGTTCCAAGAACGACAAGAAAGTCGGCCTTGTCAAAATTTCTAGTTTCACTCAACAAGAGACAGTGTCCAAAGTCATGCAAGCCCTCAAGGATGTAAAAGATCAGGGTGCTTCAATTTTAGTATTAGACCTCCGTGGCAACGCTGGAGGATACATGCCCGCCGGCGTCGAGGTGGCACAACTATTCCTCCCTCGACAGGCGCTCATCATGACGGAATCGTCGGATCGCGTCGCGAATTCCGTTCCATACACTGCCGACGGTGTTGGCGCCGACACGATGGATCCGCTCTACGTGCTAGTGGACGAGCGCACCGCTAGTGCATCCGAAATTCTCACGGCGGCCCTCCAAGACAATGGTCGAGCCACCGTGGTGGGGTCGGCAGCTAAAACATTCGGCAAGGGTCGGATTCAAAATGTGCAGGGACCGCTCGGAGATGGAAGTGGGATTGCCATTACAAAGGCAAAGTATCTGACTCCCAATGGTAGAGATATACAAGGAGTGGGAATTGTACCCGATTTCGTGAAGCCCGAGTGCGAGGCAAAAGTGGCAGCCTCCATATGTCTGGAGGGTGTCTTGTAGGACATACTGAGGCTTCGGCGGACTGAGATTAGGCAGCATTTAGTTGTCAGAGCAACACGTGTTTTTGTGCAAGTGCTGCACACAGTGCAAGGGGACATGTGTGTTCCTGCGGTTTCAGGGCCTGTCGATCATGATAATGTATCTGCTCCGTTCAACGTCTTTCATTCTCCGGGGATCCTTCAGGGGAACATTACTTTGAACTAGAGGGAACACCTGCGAATATGGTTCCGTACGTTGGTGTTACATCTTTATTCGAAACTTCGTAATGCTTCGGACGACTTAGGCCGACACCGCTATGTCCCCCGAAGGACATGTAACATCAGCAAGGGGAACGGTGAACAAACGACTGTAGTGCTGTACTGGAGTACTTGTAGAGTGCAGTTACGTATGTATTACCGTAGATCGTAGGCCGTAGTATTACCAGAATTACTACAGTACTACTGTTTTATGTCATACATTCTTCAGACATGTATAAATCACAGAGATATGTTAACTGATAGAGCGATTAGCGATTGGCTGTAAGCTGTACAGTATGTGTTCTTTGTCGTCTGGCCATCGGTCCTGCTTACGAATGGTTTGTCATGGTTTCCATGTTTGGGCTTTCCGGGCCACCCTGCCACCTGCCATCGGTGCAGACGCCTGTAGGTGTGTCTCCGTATGCGTGAAGCGAACTACACAGTTAGACTTTTTGAGCACGTCGTGCATCGGTGTTGCCATACTTTGAGTACATTAGATGTCTATCACGAAGGTGTACCTCTGCAGTCAACAGCACCTCATACACTTGATTGATACCCCTCACTCCGCATTTGGTTGGATCCCGAATCGTATCGAATTCCCCACCATATAGAGACACAGTCCGCGAGATTCATTGGAAGGGTCGTCGTTTCGGTTGACACCTACAACACCGCATTCATCGCGACCTTTGCCACCCAACTCAATTCTCAGTGACGCCAGAAACGCTGTCGAGTTTGATTTTGATCAACATACATACACGCAAACACACGCAATACAAAAAGAATGTCAAACGCATCCACCGCACGCCGCGAAAGCATTCGGTTGGGTCCGAACGAGGTGGAAAGCCTGCGTCAAATATTCGACGAATCCCTCAAGGAGTTGGTGGAAGATGATGGAGAAATGTCAGATTTGCTCAACTTTACGGTCGTGATGATTCAAAATGGAAAAAGTGTACCGGAAATGGAAAACGAATTGGATGACATTTATGGTGGAGAATGTGCTGAACGCATTGGGCTCTTGTTAAATAACTACTTTCGAAGAGGCAAGGCTGCAGTTGATGACGTTGGACAACAACAAGAACAGGGGGTTGAAGGTGGAACATCGGCTCGCGTGGTGTCCGTGAAGGTAAGAACAGTCATTGGTTTTTTCGTCATCCCATTCTGTTTGAAGCACCGACTCAAACACTTCGTCAGGCGTCAGGAGCTGGCAATGCACTCACCATGTCTGGCGCGTTGGGATCTTCTCGCAATGGTGCGGGCAGTAAGAAAGAAACCAAGAGCGAGGCGGTCCATGCGAAGCCGGCTACCAACAACGCGGAAAAACGTAACGAAGGACATGATCGAAACAAGAAAGCCTTTGAACGTTTGACGAATTCAGACACCAGAGACATGCGTAACGCCGGTAGCGACCGTGATGACGGACGGAACGAAAGGAGAAACGAACGAGGCGGAGGAAATAGCGGACGAGCTGCTGGACGTGACGGTCGAGGGGGACGGGGTCATGGTCGTGACGATCGCGGTGGGCGAGGAGGACGACATGATGATCGCGGAGGACGACATGATGATCGTGGAGGACGACATGATGATCGAGGAGCGCGAGGTGGAAGAAATGATGGTAGGCTTGGGCGAGCAGCTGGTCGTGATGACCGAGGAGGACGAGGTGGAGGCGGTGGTGATCGCCTAGGGCGAGGTGGGAGGCATGCCGATGGTCCAGGACGAGGGGCTGGACGCGATGATTCAGGGAAGCGTCGCGGGGCCGAAAGTGGGGAAGAAGTAGAACGCGATAACTTCACCTCTGCGGGATGGGGTGGAGGCCGAGATGGTGGGAGAGGGCGAATCTCTGGCTATCGACGTGGTCGTGAGCAGGATGTTGCTTTGAATCAAGATGTTGATTACATTCCAGCTGGCCGAGGCGGAGGGCGCGAAGGAGGCCGAGGCGGAGGGCGCGAAGGAGGCCGACTCGGTGCTAGAGGAGGCTTACACGATAGCCATATCGAAAGAGGTGGGGGTGGTCGATTTGAACGCGGCGGTGGGCGTTTCGGACGCGGTGGTCGCGAGTGGGCGCCTGGGAGGGGTCCACCTGTCAAGCGTCAGCGAGTAGACGAGGGAGGTGAGGGACAAGGAGGTGAAGACAATGGTGAAAATCAAACCGACTTATCCCACCAAGAAAGTGGGTATGATGAAGGATATCACGACGATGGTTATTATGATCAAGGTTATCACGATCAAGGTTATTACGATCAAGGTTACTATGATCAAGGTTATTACGATGACGGGTATGGCGGAGGATATGGCTACCAAGGTTATCACGGCGGCTACCATGGCAGGGGTGGTAGATTTGGTCGAGGAAGGGGCCGAGGGCGCTTTGTTCACTCGTTGGGTCGAGGCGGAGGGCGAGGCCGAGGTGGCCGTTTCCATGGTGAGGGCGAAGAAGTTGGCGTCACTGAGGAAGGTGATGGAGGAGAAGGTCAGCAGTCCGCTGGACGCGATCCTAGCGCGGATGCAGCAGCAGTACATCCTTCTCCAATTGTTGCTGCAGCCTTTGGTGGACGAGGAGCTGGGCGTGGATTCTACCGAGGAGGGCGTGGTCGCGGTCGCGGTAGCTACCAGCATGTCGCGACCATTCTAGCGTCCAAGCAGTGGGTCCGCAAGAAGGACGGCGAAACAGGAGGTGCCACTGGTGGCGGAGCAGAGGGCAACGGTGGTGGAGACGGAGATGCTGCTCAAGGCTGAAGGATGTGACTGATGTTCAGATCCATCGCTGGCAGCGGCAAGTGCATTTGCAGTATAATCGGAGAACAGAAAGGTGAACGAAAAGAAAAAAAAATAAGTGAATAAAAAAGAAAGAGCATCCAAACATTTGAAAAAGAAAAAAAACGCACACAACGGGAAACACTGCCCGATCCATTTCAGCCTGAAGCGCGATAGCGTCTCGACGGATCTTGGGGATCGTGTTGCTCGTGGCAGTCCACTCAAAGCTCTCGCATGTATTTTATTGTACAGTTCACGCAAAATGACCGAACAACTCTTGTTGGGTATTTCGTTGTGTACCGTGACTGCGCCGATGCCGAAGTCCATCGTGTCCGCACCTCTAGTGTGACTCAGTTGCTTGGTAGGACATACAGTCAGAGTGCTGGAAAGTGATTCGACTCTGTGAGAGTGGCTCTGACACTGCTCGAGTTGCGTCGTGCCAGCACCCCTACTTTGAGTGAGTTGCTTGGTAAGACATTGCAGTCAGTGCACTGGAAAGTGTGAAATTAGTGGTTCATCGACGCTGAGAGTATAGCTCTATCACTGCTCGAGTTCCGTCGTTCTAGCACCTCTAATGGAGTCCATTTCTTGGTTTACCAAAGAGTCTGTGCGCTGGATTCGCTAGTGGTTTATCAACTCGGAGAGAACGACTCTATCAATGCTCTTACTTCTCTACCTGCATTTCGTAAATACCATGAATCACTATCGGCAACAAGATTGGAACGATTTCTTCCACGCCCTTGGGATTGCCAGGAAGGTTACAAATCATTGTCTTGCCCAGAACACCAGCTGTGCCCCTGGACAGGGATGCAAGTGACTGAATCTTGGAGCACTCCGTTGTCACAAATGCCATTAGGCCGTGGCATTCCCGATCCACCACTGCCACGGTCGCCTCTGGTGTAACATCCCTTGCTGAGAATCCGGTTCCACCAGTCGTGAGGATTAAGTCCACGCCTGCGTCGGCACATTCACGAAGTTTGGTTTGTATAGCCTCAATATCGTCCGGAATAATTACTATTTCTTGCATGGTGCAACTCACTGGAGTCTCAGAGGTGCTTAACGTATTCGTACACAGCTGTACGGCTCGTTGCACGGCCGGACCAGATTGGTCACCAGTCTCATACTCATTCTTAAATGCGCGGTCACTCACCGTAAGGATGGCGACTGAGAAAGCGATACCACCAGACGGAGCCTGTGGAGGAAGAAAAGGAGGAAGTGTGCGAGCTTTTGGATTGGATTTAACAACCTCTGAAGGGGGAGCAGGAGGCTGCGATTCACGGTTTTGTTCGTCGACGTCTTGACAGCAAACATTGGAGAGTAGAGCTTTCTTGCCGTCGGAAGCAGAACTACCAGTTGCAATTGCATCACTTGTAGGTGAAGCGAGCTTCTCGATCCTTTTTGCGAGCAAATTTTTGTCAAAAACTGAATGAATTGGTTTGCTGTCGTTGTATCGTGCCATTTGTTCATCAGTTGCCTTCTTGGCATGTCGCTGCTTCCACGCATCATAATCGCATCCATAGACATATTGAGCCGCCTCATCATATCCCAGCGCATCCAAGGCCTCGAGGTTTTGGCCAGTTTGGTCCTTGGAGAGCTTCCGCGCCTCAATCACCATCCATTTGGCCAAGCAATTACGACAGAAGCCAGACACTGTCATGAGATCAAGATTCTGAACTTCATCGCTCCGTTCCTTCAAATGTTCGCAGAGAGATCGAAAGGCTCCCGCCTCCAATTTCTCCACAATCGATGGAGGAAGGTTGGCTTCGACGTAGTTGTGGCTGTCGATCATCGTAGCGAAATCTGCCATTGTGGAAACAGTAACAAATCTTTCTTCTTTTTTTTGTCAACCAGTCAACCACCATCTCAAATCATAAGCCACGAATTGAAACCTACGCTGCACTAGACTGCGATTCCATCGTTGTACTGTGCTACTGTGAGATCATCCATCGAAATGTGAAACATGATACGCTGTACTGTCCGGTCTCTAACTAATTTCGTACGAACTACCCGAAATGTCAAATGCCATTTGACACGTTCGACGAGTTTGTCGTTCATACGATCGAGTGCCGAATTTTACTGTAGCTTATAATTTCTCAGAACGTACTTCGTGTGAAACCTTCCTACAGTAATTTTCCTACGGTACTACGTACTATTTTCTACGATTAGAGTATCATCTCCGGTGATAGTCTCAAGTGGTTATTTTGCCCAATCTATAGGCTAACCCCCTCACGCTTCCTTCCAGGTAAGCCAATTCCTCTCTAAAGGAATTCGTCGTCTCCTTTCCAAGGACACTCAGGTCGATCCTTTCCAAGGATCTACTTCCCGATTGCTCCGCAATCGTCCACGCTGCAGCCCAAGTCAACTCCGTTGACCATCTTCTATCCTACGGTTTCCAACCTACAAGCAAGTCTCTCCGAGCGCCTAAGTTACCAACTAGGCTACCCATTTTATCTACAAGTACGCCGTGCTTCCCCCTTTTAAGACCTTTCCAAGTTCGCTCTTCTTTCCATACTCTCCGAGATGGCGTCTCCGACACCAACTTCTGACCCCGTCACCGCGTCCCCGACGCCACCTGTCTCCGACCCTATCGTCGCCTCTGATAGGCCCGATAAGCCCATCATGGGCAACATTGTCTCCCTTTCTAGGGATGATTGGTCCGCTTGGACTGGCGGTAAGCCAGCTCCTGGTTGGGTCGGCCTCGATCCGAGCGCCGCCGACGACATCACGTCACCAAACCAACTCCGACCTGTCCATGCCTCCGCCTCACAAAAGGGGTACAATTTTCGTCGTACCGGCATGACGACCCTCTTTACCCAAGCGAGCAGTCTCGTCGACTTTCAGAACGCTGTTTGGGACCATCTCGTCGATTGTGGGATGGATACCATCGCCTATCTCCCCGATCCTGAAAGCTCCTCCGTGATGACGAACGTTGTCAGGAGTCACTCCCGCTACACCGTCGCGACAGCAAAGACTCTCAGCTCCCAGCAGATTCTTCGTTACGACAAGTATGACAAGTCGAACGACCTCGCAGCCACCAAGTTTCTTCTCTCGTCTCTCGATCCCGCTCTCATGAGCAAGATCAAAGAGAAAATGGACGACGACGACTCGTTTCACGTCGTCTGGCTCCAGCTCATCAAGACGATTCAGTCGACTTCGATCGAGCGTTTCGAAGACCTGAAGGCCGCGATCAAGGCTCGCCACCCGTCCCAGTACGCCGGCGAAAACCTTGAAGCCCTCGCCGCCGATTATCGCAAGGACGCACGTGAGCTCACGACGGCAGGTCAGTACGACCACAACCTCACGCTCACGATGCTCAAGACCTTTCTTCTGGCCGGCGGAGCCGGAAACGAAGACTTCCGCTTTCCTCTCCGTTCGACGAAACAGAAGCTTGACCAGGCGCTCCTCGACATCGGATACAAGGAAAAGTCAGGCGCCCATGCTCACATGGTCGCCGAGAAATTGACGTTCCAAGATATTTGTCGCCAAGCTGAAGATGCGTACCGTACGCAATTTGACAGAAAGGAATGGCCTCCAGCGAGTCATGCACCTGATGTCCGAGCTCCGTCTGCGACGTTTGGCAATGTCGCAACTGCCCCCGCAGGTATCTCCCGAGCTGAGGTACTTACGTTGATTCAGTCCCAGGCATCCGGGACCGAAACGACGACGAAGAAGGGCAATTGCCACAAGTGTGGAAAGCCCGGTCATTGGGCGAACAAGTGTCCGGAGCTCAATCGTAAGTCCGGATCGTCCTCCTCCTCTGGGTCCCGCCAGGATCGCACGAACAAACATAAATCCTGGCGCACAATTCCACCACTTCCCGGAACTAGCAATTCCAAGAAAGTGAAGGATAAAACCTTCAACTGGTGCGAGAAGTGTCGTCGTTGGACCGTAACGCACACGACCGCCACTCACACCGGTGGAGAACGTCGTCCTCCCGCTCCGGCACCATCGCCACGGGCAAATCTCAGCATGTTGGCGCCGGATCCCTCCGTATGGTTGCTTGACTTCCCAGTCAAACCAAACGTCACGTCTCCTCCTCGTTCGCTCTTAAACCTCATCCGAGGTGCGAACCCATGGCTACTTCTTGTTCTTTCCTTTGCCCTTTGTGCAATGGTTCCTATTTTGGTTAACCTTGCTATCTATTTGGCATCCGCGATCCCATGGTCCACCATTTTGGCCTGGGTCGCGAACAATCTTCATCAAGTTGTTCTTCGTCACCCAACGCTCGCGTTCGCTCCTACCGTTTGGGTCATCCTTCTCTTTCTCTCGGTCTTCCCTTCAACGCTCCTAAAGCAACCTCCCGTCGCTTCGACGGCTCCCTCCTCGCCTCCGCTCACTCGTCTTCAACGTCGTCGCTTCTCGCGACTCCTCAAGAAGTCGTTCGCTCCGCCACGCTTCAATTCAGGCATTCGCCTCAACAAGCTACACCGTTCGTACCCCCTCCGTCTCCGACAACAGGGATATGTCGCTTCGCGACCTCCTACGGTTGCTGAGCGCGACGACTTTCGTCACTTCGCGACTCTCAAGGAACGCGCACTCCGTCTCCAACGTCGTGCCGACTCGCTTCGCAATTCTCGTCGCCCTGCACCGTTGCCGCCTACCACAGGCCAAAAAGGGAGAGGGATACACCAAAACCAAGCGTTCGTGTCCTTCCTGGTGCTCCAAACGCCCACGTTCGTCCCGCCAACTCGCCCGACCCGTTCGCAATCGCTCCGCTCACGTTCCACCAACGTGCCGCCGCCAACAAAATCCTCTCGCACGTTCATCTGGCATGCCATTCGACGCCGCTTCGCATGGCTCTCCAGGCTCCCGCTCGTATGCGAGAAGCCCTCGGACCCAAAGCAAACACGAGCCCCATCATTTGGGACTCGGGCGCAAGCATTTCGATCACGCCCGACATCTCCGATTTCGAAGGCCCCGTCACGTCGCCCGGAACGATCACGCAGCTAAAAAGGCATCGCCAAGGGTCTACAAATTAAAGGCCAAGGCGAAGTCACTTGGGCTGTCCACGATCAGCTTGGAAACCTTCGACTCCTCAAGGTCCCCGCGTTTCATGTTCCCAACATCAAAGTCCGACTCCTCTCGACGTCCAGTCTCCTCCAGACTTACCCTGACGAAACGATCACCATCGAACCGAATCGTTTGACGCTCAGTGGCGTCCCGAACGACGTCAACCGAGGACCCGTCACTGCAAACGTCAACCCGCAGAACAATCTCCCAACGTCGGAAGCGTACAACGCAACCGATCCTTTCAAGGCCGCCGACGCTCTCGTTTCGATTGTGAATACCGTTCACGAACGAAACCTCAACCTCAATGAAGCAGAGAAAGAATTGCTTCGTTGGCACTATCGTTTGGGTCACGTCGGCTTCAAGAAGGTCCAGTTCATCCTGCGTTCCGGCGTCGTCAGCAAAACGGAAGAAAGTCGCCGATTACAAACCGCCGCATGTCGACTTACCTCGTTCCCAAAATGCGCCGCCTGCCAATATGGCAAACAACATCGACGTCCAATTCCTGGCACGACGCCTTCGTCTGTTGTCAAAGATAGAGCGCACGCTCTTAAAACAGACAATCTCCTCCCAGGCCAACGCATTTCGGTCGATCATTTTATTTGCAGCACTCGTGGACGTCTACTTACCTCCGCTGGAAAAACGAAACTCGACGACATGTATACCGGTGGTTGTATCTTCGTTGACCACGCCTCCGGGTTTATTTTTGTGGAGCATCAAGTAAGTTTGAACTCCCACGAAACGCTCAAGGCAAAAGAGAGTTTTGAGCGAATGTGTCGCAACACAGGAGTGACGCCGCAAGAGTATCTCGCCGACAACTCAAAAACGTTCACGTCCGCTGAGTTCTCTCGCAACCTCGCCGAGTTCCAACAAGTCATCCGATTCGCCGGCGTCGGTGCTCACCATCACAATGGGATCGCCGAACGCAACATCCGAACCATCATGGCGATCGCACGAACCATGATGCTGCATTCGGCCATCCATTGGCCGGATGTCGCCGACCCCACACTTTGGCCCCTCGCCGTCAAGCATGCTGTGTTCCTAGTGAATCACATGCCTGACCCACGAACTGGCCTTTCCCCGCACGACGTCTTCACAAAGACTCGTTGGGAGCAAAAGAAATTGATGGATGTCCACGTTTGGGGATGTCCAGTTTATGTCCTCGACAAAATGATCTCGGACGGCAAGAAATTGCCACGTTGGACTCCTCGCTCAACTCGCACCGTCAACCTCGGATTCTCCGACAAACACGCCAGCTCGGTCCCTCTTGTCTTGAATCCTCAAACGGGGTACATCACTCCGCAGTTTCACATCGTCTTTGACGATTGGTTCGCAACTGTCCCCGCTTCCGCCGACGACCTTCCGAACTTCAACGATGATTGTTGGCAACGAATGTTCCGAGACTCGACGTTCCAATACGTCCTCGACGACGAAGACGAAGAAAGGTTGATTGCTGGCTCCACCGATTACGAGCAAGCGAACGAATTGCTCTCCCAAATGCAACGCGTCGCAACCGCTCTCGACAACGCGACTCCTCCGCAGATTCTCCCAGTCGCTCCGCCTCCGCTGTCAACTCCGTTGCCGCCTCCAAGGGAGCAAATCGCGACGCCACCACCAGTCGTTGTGCCTCCTCCTCCCGCCACTCCGTTGCTGACTCCAAGGAGGCGACTCCGCAACCGCCTACGCCATTGCGCCTCAACTCCCAACTCAACTCCAGTCAAACTCTTCCCATCGTCGCCGACTTTAATTCGTCCTGCGAACGAAAGCGACAAGAAAGTGAGCGAGCAACCAATCGCTCAAAGGCAACAAAAGCAAAGAGCACCCGTTAAACACGAACCTCGTCGCTCCACTCGCAATCGTTCGGCACCTGTCCGCCTCGGATACGACGGACAGCAAGGACACGGTTACATTGCTGAATTCGATGGAACCTCCCTCGAATGGCTGTACAACGAAGTCGCCGAGTGTATTTCGCCACCTCCCTCGTCGTATAAGGCAAGTGTCAGCGATCCTGACACTCTGAGCTTCAATGAAGCGATGGCGGATCGCGACAACATCGAAAAATGGCTGAAGGCTGCAAACGACGAAATTCAAAGTTTGCAGAAAAACGGTACATGGATCGAAGTGCCGATCACGGAAGCCAAGACTCGAATTTTGCCAGGTACTTGGGTGTTTCGTCGCAAACGTACTCCCGATGGTACTATCAGTAAGTACAAGGCACGCTACTGTGTAAGAGGCGATCTCCAAGAAAACGTTCAGGAGACTTTTGCCCCAGTCGTGGCTTGGAGTACTGTACGGTTGTTCCTAGTTCTTTCACTAACTTTGAACTGGAAAACTTGCACCATCGACTTCAGCAGCGCGTTCGTTCAAGCCCCGCTTTCGGATCCAGTCTGGATCCATTTGCCTCGTGGATTCCACTCTCCGAGAGGCCACGCCACGTGCCTGCGACTTTTGAAAAGCCTCTATGGCTTGAGTGTGGCGCCACGACTTTGGTACCAACACTTGTCGGAGGCCTTGCGCGAGGAAGGTTTTAAAGCCTGCGCGAACGACCCGTGCCTACTCTACAAAGACACAATTATGGTTGTTCTCTACGTTGACGACTTAGGTATTGCCTATCGCGACCAAAGCGACCTCGACAAGCTCTTCGCCAACCTGGAAGCGAATTTAAGTTTACTCGCGAGGGCACGTTTACTGACTTCCTCGGCATCAATTTCACTCGCGACGCTACGAATGGCACGCTCACGTTGACTCAGAAAGGCCTCATCCAGAAAATTAAGGAAGCGACTGGCATGTCCAACAGCAATTACAACTGGACTCCAGCCGCTCAGGCCGCACTTGGAATTGACCCTGATGGACCTCCCATGACGGAAACGTGGAGCTACCGCTCCATCGTCGGCATGCTCCTCTATTTATCCACAAACACTCGCCCCGACATTGCGTTTGCCGTCAGCCAGGTCGCCAGGTTCTGCCACAACCCGAAACGAAGCCACGCGTCCGCCGTCAAAACTCTCGTTCGATATTTGCATCGCACAAGCGACATGGGCATGATTGTCAAGCCCACCGGCACCTTGAATCTCGACTGTTACGTCGACGCCGACTTCGCAGGCCTTCATGGCCGCGATCCCGATCGCTCTCCGACCTCCGCGAAGTCTCGAACTGGGTACATCATCACGCTTGGCGGATGTCCCATTTTGTGGAAATCTCACCTCCAAAGTGAAATTTCCTTGTCCACGCTCGAAGCCGAATACTCCGCTCTCAGCTCCGCGATGCGTACGCTCTTGCCTCTCCGTTCCATGCTCCAGGAAGTCGCCTCCGGCATCAAACTTCCTCGCACGTTCACGTCGACGATCAAGTGTCAAGTCTTCGAAGACAATAACGGCGCGCTTCTTCTCGCCGTAAACCAACGCATCACCAACCGCACGAAGTACTTCCAGGTGAAGTGGCACTTCTTCTGGCAGCACGTGCGTGATGGCACGGTCGCCATCGTGAAGGTCGACACTCAGGAGCAGTGGGCAGATTTTCTTACGAAAGGACTAAATCGTGAGAGTTTCGAACGCGTCCGCAAACTGGTCCAAGGATGGTAACGGCCACCCAAACCCTTTGTGTCTCTTGTTCAAACTGTAACCCTCGTTTGACTCGTATATATTTTAACTGACGTTTTGTGTTTTGTTTCAGCATTCATGGATGAAAGGGAGAATTGAAACCTACGCTGCACTGGACTGCGATTCCATCGTTGTACTGTGCTACTGTGAGATCATCCATCGAAATGTGAAACATGATACGCTGTACTGTCCGGTCTCTAACTAATTTCGTACGAACTACCCGAAATGTCAAATGCCATTTGACACGTTCGACGAGTTTGTCGTTCATACGATCGAGTGCCGAATTTTACTGTAGCTTATAATTTCTCAGAACGTACTTCGTGTGAAACCTTCCTACAGTAATTTTCCTACGGTACTACGTACTATTTTCTACGATTAGAGTATCATCTCCGGTGATAGTCTCAAGTCCACGTTTGACGAGTAGAAGGAGACCTACGAGGTACGAGTACCAGGTACTTGTACTCGCGTTCATACATTGCACTTTGCACTATATACTCATATACACTATATCCTACTATATTATAAATTAATTGTGTGCGTGCGTGCGTCTGTTACGGAGTATGACCACTCTGGGGTACTGTTGCACTGTTACGTGGATTACATGTACTACAGGTCTACAGTACATAAACGGACGGTAATTTATGTTGAAACGACAGTGTGCTACGTTACTGAACTACAATACTGTACGAAATTCAAAGTTACTGGATGGAATACTCATTGAATTTGCTGTGAACAGGTTGCTTGATCTGCATGGAGCGACATGCTGTGTCATTACGTTGTTAGTTCTGATCGTGACGACCTGGCTGTACGGCTGGAACGTTGTCGACAACAATGACGCAACGCCCCAAGTGAAACATTCGTTCATCCAACGGCGGCGCTACGATGCCGGCAAGTGCGCCATAACATCGATTTCCGATCTATCAGATGCCGAGCTTAGACCCAAATCAGGACTGCGGCACATGGTGACTCCTCCTCAGGGAGGAAAGCTCACCCTGGTATGCTGCGAAACCACAAAAGGGAATGTGAACTTGCTCATTCACCAGAAATGGGCACCAATTGGTGTTGCTCGGTTTTTAGAAATGGTCGAGAGCAATTATTTTGAGACCAGAGTCCCTCTATTTCGTTGTACCGATGCTTGTCAGTTTGGTTTGGCAGGAGATCCAGAAGCCACCAAGCGTTTCAATACTCGACTGCAAGATGACCCCATGTGGTTACCACCAGGCATCGAACATCGTCAGAACGAGCTTGGTGTGAAGCGGTTTCCCCCAGGGTTACTTCACCTACGCTGGAGGTGGCAATCATTCTCGAAGCAACCAGTTCGTGTTGACATTGAAACCTAATCAGTTCATGGGTGGTGGGTCACCATGGGAAGTTCCCATGGGTGAACTTGTTGGCACGGAATCATTTGACACCATATCCAAGATTTACACGGGCTACGGGGAGAAGGGACCGTCACAAGGGCTACTACATCGCGAAGGGAATTCTATCAAAGTACAAACTGGTTGGCCCTTGCTAGATTACGTAACAAGTTGTGGTGTTGTGGATGAGACAGAGCTGCCTGAGTAGCTAGGATATTGTTAGTGCTGAGGGACGCGACGTTTGGAGTGGTTGTACGTCATACGATATGCAGGGGCAAGTGCCAAACGCCCATCCGTTTCCAAGGGCTACTGCGCCGCTTTTGAGGAATGATCAATTGTTTTAACCCCCAACCCCCTGGTGAGACTTGAGTATTGTGCGTAGTCTATTCCCTGATCTCGCATGCGTGTAAACGCATGTAATTGGACCATCCACTTTTTTGGACTTAGTCTATTGTGTTGTGTTATGCAGTTTAATAAAGCTACCAACTTTACACATTGCATACTTCAAGACGACTTTTTGCGAAACAGAAAGAGACATTCTTTTAAAGACAATCATTAAGTTAGCCCTAAAATAGCGATTGAGAAGGATGTTTAATGTTTCCATGGGCTGATTCATGTTATCATCATCAGAAAGCCGATGCAGAAAGAGGCTCAACATCATTGTATGACTATTGTCATGCAATTGAGAAAACACTACATCCACGTTTCCGTGTAATAAAAATCTCGGCAGTGGGAGATTGTCTTCTTGATGAGCTGGACTTTTCCCAGGGACTGTCCTCATGGTGAAACAACACTTGTTGCTTGTTGCTTGTTGCTTGTTGCTGGTGCATCAAAGGAGTTTGAGTAGCAGAGATGAAAGAGTTCATGTGACAAAGAATGGATCACATTTTGTGTAAAACCAAAAGAGAAATACATAGATAAATAATTGATCGCCGTAGTTTCCTTCAAGCAAAAAACTCAGTTTATGTTTCTCCTGAATGAACTTATGAATGACTTTCAACCATCAATTCAAAATGAAGGCTGCAATATTGCTGACAGCAGCACCAATGTTCATCTAGCACAAAAATGAATGAGATTCACCATGTCAAATGGCATTACCTGAACACTATCTGATCTGTAGTTGTCAGAGACTATTTAGTCAAACATCATGTTGTGGAAGGATGGGTTTGCACCACTTTTTGGTGAAAAGGTGCAAAAACTTTATAACCATGATCAAACAGAAACCATGCTCCTTATCATACTAGTTTGATGACAAAACTATTCTCAACTATGGTTATGGTTTAACTGGTATTGTTGGCAACTGTAGTATACTTGAATACTGCACCACTGTGTGTTCAGTGTGCACATGATATTGTTAAAAAAATTCTAATTAGAAGCCTAACATCATTCCAGCACTTTAGTGAATTCAAGGCAGTTAATCAGTTTTACAAAATAAATCTTCATGAATGGCGCCTGTTGTGTGTTTTGTATAAAAGAAGATCAGTATCAATGAAATCTCTTATGGAACCTTTTTTGTGTGGTGAGATTTGTCCTCAGATCTACAAAAGCTAACCTGAGGTGCAGTCTGAATTTTTGTTATTGGTATGCTAACTCTGGTCAAAAGAGGCTCACATGGTCATTCTTTCCTATGCCTAAATTTGACTTTTTGATTTGGTATCCACTCCTTTCATTTTAACGTCTGGTTGAGTTTTCTGAAATCTGAGATCCATCAACTTTATGGTACGATTCTCTTTTGGAATGATGAATGATTTCATGCATGCTCTGTAGCTGCATCCGGTTCTAGTAGCAAGCCCATTTTAAAAATTGTTGACACTAATTTTGAATGCATCTACTCACGACTGTGGGATTGGAAAAGGTTTATACTAGTGCGCCAGTGTTGCATCACATTGTAATTCCAATCTCCGCATCTCCCCGTTGATAAAGGAGCCCTGCATCTGCAGTGTTGTTCTCCTAGTGGCACGTCACTGATGAAATGAGTATGCTTTCATATCCTGGTATCTGATCAGAATGCACCACCTTGATGGTTCAAAAAAGTCGGGTTCTAAAAGGACTGAGAACTACTGAAGTAGATGGTAATGATCTGGAGCAAGCCGCCAATAGAATGGGTTGTTGCTACAGTCCGCGAAGATTTTGCATTACTAGACTTCCGGCTTTGTTGATTTACTTCTTGCCTCTCCACTCTCCAGAGAACTTGACTCTTGACGAGTGCAAACAGGAAAAAGCCATGGGGAATCGGGAATCGGACATCCACCAAAATGCCATCTTGCAGTTCGTGGTGTGATTTGCGAGCTCATACTACCGGTAGTTCTGGTATACAGTACTAGTACATACCAGGAATTCATGTGATATCATAGAGCAGAAGGCAAAACACACATCATGCTTAGGTGACGCTTTATTCTGAATTATATACTGTAATAAAAATATATATGCATAGGTGTCGTCTTGTCGTGATCTCGTGATGCACATATAATTGTATTTTTGTGTTTATAGGATCCACTCCAGGTTTTGTAAAAGTGCTGCCGAAGTCGCAGCATTTTTTTGGCAAGTGCCTGCCGACCGAAGCGAAGGCGAAATGGCTTGTGAAAGAAACCAGAACTATCCCAGGTATCTCTGCAATTCGCAAGTTCGGAAGTCCTTCACCAACAAGCCGCAAGGTTGATCACATCGTTCACTTGTCCGTTCATTCCCTGCACCTTGTATTCAAGTCGCTGTATAACTGTGTCTGTCGACCCCTGAATCAATTCCTTGTTACAAACGCCCAATAGATCTCCCTTTTGTTGCCACGTCCTTTTGGAATCCATGAGACTTCAAGACTTCATATGGCTGGGATTCGTCTTGATGGACAGCAGAAGATGCGCATCCTTCTCCCCGAAGCCTGTCTCGCGATGCTCCTTGTTCGTCAGCCGTTCACAGGATATGCCACTGATCCCTCGAGATGACTTGCACCAATTGTACGGGAACTCTCAAGACGAAGTCGAGCTCGAAGAAAGCGGAGTGCCCGAGTCGACTTCAACGACCAGGCGAACACCATGGAAGCCACCTAAGCTTATACTTCAAGTTATTGACGTTGTTAGCATGGTGTTTTCATATACTATAACGTTCCTCGGCACTTTGCTTTCGATTGGACTGGTTTTAAACCTTTGCGGCTACGCCTACACGTTCACTTGGACCGAGGGTATTCGAATTGACACGATTCAGCAAATGCGCCAAGAGATCCAGTTCGAGAACGAAATTCGAAGAATGAGTCGCGACGATTACAGGTCGACTTTGCCGAGATGACGCGCGAGGCGGAGATGGCGAATCCTAGCTTGTAACGCTCAGCACATTCTCTACACTCTGTTTTACAACTTTCAAAATTTTTATCTACATTGTAGCTTGCATTCCGTCCATTGAGTTTGCGAGCTTTTTCAAAAACTGTGTCTAGAGTCCGTTGGTTTGGAGGGATATTGGCATTCAACCAATATACATTATCTCTCAATGGCAAAATCACGTTGCAAAATCGGTGACCGACGAAGTTGTGGTGCCAGTGGTCCACGGGGACGTAAAGCGTTTTGCGAATCGATCGAAGCAAGAAAATCTGATCTACCCATCATTTCAGCGACCTGAATCGCCGGCAGAGACTGTATCGAACAAAGCGAGGCAATCATCTCTGCCTTATCGTCGTCAGAACCCTTGGCAAAGCGGAGTTTGTCTTGGGCGACCAAAACCGTGCGCCACACGCATTCCTTGATCGCGCGGCGATCGCGGCTCAGGCGTTGGCTGATCTGCGCTTCAAGTCCTCTTCGCGAGAGTGCATATCTTGACCATAAAGTGAAATTGTCTTGGACTTCTTGCGGTGAGTGTTTGACAGCGACGAAAACGCCATCAAGTATTTGTGCCATACCTGATCGACTCGATTCAACGGCGATCAATTTCGACTCGGTTCTGATAGCATGGAAATCAGAAGCGCGAAGCCACCGTTCGCCAATCTGATCAGCATCGCAATTCGACTCGATCTCAACACTGGGGGCTGACGAGAACCGTACTCGCTTCCTTTCGGTGGTCATGGTCAAAATGCGAAACAATTTCGCATTTCTTCAAGGTATGAAAGCACTGTACTCGTGGTAAATGACAAGGAGGACGTTTCACAGTTCACGGTTCACAGTTCACGGATGTGAGTGGTACTTCCATGTAGATGTAATTTGGAAGTACTAAATGAACTCGTAAGTACAGTACCGGTTGCACTGAGCACCATACCACGCATAGCTCACACTAGTGGCGTGTGTCTTTCTACCGTAGTTTTTCGTTTCCATGTCTGGAGTTTGGATTTCGGCACTTCAACAACGCTGGCGTTACTATGCATAGTACAGGACATTCCACTGGCTGCGCGTGACGTGCTCTCTAGTAGAGTACCGGTATAGTACTCCGAGTATACCGCGGTATCGGGTTTCTTCTTGTGAACAGGGTTACTACTGGTACCTGGTAGTCCTACAGTAAGTATGATATATTGGAATTTCCAGTAAGTGTTATGAAGCACTGGAGCACCCGGAGAGGAACCAGCCAGCGTGGAGAGGAACGCTATGTGAATAGTCGCACATATGTCTCTGCTCCGTTGGACAGTCCAAACTGTCATTCAAAAATGAGCTACCCAATCACGTTTTCCGAATCATTCCCGTGTGCTCCTAATTAACATCCGTGCGTATATACGTGCACTGCTGGTATTCGAATAAATGTCATAAATGATTACAGTGTGTACCGGCAACGCCCCATTCACGCCAGATCAGTTTCCTTCATCAGGTTGCTGGTCAGAGAACCCTCGCGAATTCGATCGAACGTACCTTTTTATTCTATCACATGACAAATCAATGCAACTTCGGCACTCAAATAGGAAGGAAGCAACCTGACACCTGACACACGCTCCATGTCGACCGTTTGGTCGCATGTAACACTCTTTGCACCCAATTGCCCTTTTGAGTGTGCATATGACATACATGCGCTGGCTATCCCCAGATATCCGCGAAATCGGTACTCCGTGGATCGCAAACGGGATATGATGGTATGTATAGTGTATAGTGTTCAGTGTATGAAATAAGAAACATGTTCAGGAGGTTCCGGCATATTTGCTTTTCGGATTAAGTTTTCTTTCATCCCAGCCAAGCATACCGATTTTTTCAATACCGTTTTTATACTTCTGCCTTCCTGGACAGTGACAACCCAGCACATCAACCGAAATTGTAAACGTGAACAGGGAAACAAGTCCTTTTAGCTATGCAAGCTGTAGATGCATTCCCAGAGAAACACAGAAAGCAAAAGGAAGAAAAAGAAAGAAAACAGAACCGGAAGAGAAAGGAAGAAAGAAAAAAGTCTGTGAAGGAAAAGGGAGAAAAAGAAAGAAATAGAGAGTAGCTCTAATCGCTAATTTGGAGAAGGTTTGACACGGAACAAAATGGGCTTTTAGAGCCTTGTGTAACTTGCAAGTATTTTGTGCGTATCATGTGCACCACATATTTTTGTGTTTGAGCTCGTCTAAACAAAACTAAAATTGTTCTAATTGCAACAGAGTAAGCAAAAGGAAGCAAAAAGAAGAAGAAAGTAGAAGAAGCTGGTGGTGAGAAAAAGGGAGAAAATTAAAGAAAATTGAAGAAGCCTCAATTTGCTTAAGGGTGCATATTTTCCGGATGAAATTTGTCCTTTATTGTACTTTTATACTTTCAAAAGTACTATGTACTTTTTCTCGGTTTTGTGCTTTCAAAGACCAAAATGACAACATTTTCAATAACATTGTCAATGTTAGGCAAACCGGAATTGTACTTTTTGTACTTTTTGCATTTTTTGGGGTGTGTCGGTTGAATGAAGTGTTGACTGTTGTTTGTGTGAAATACTCTTCTTAAAGGTCCAACAATTACAACAACACCAAAAGCTGTGCATCGTGTCCGTTTGTGTAAGTGTGGTTAACAATCTTGTCTTTCACGTTTGACCCTTTTGTTGCCATCGCGCAATTGATCATCATAATGGTGGAGTCCTGACTGCTGTCGTGAGTTGTTTTTGTCAGACTCGACTTTATTCGTTGCCATCGCGAACGCATGCGATGGATCATCATTCTTGTTTGTGTTCGCATCTTTGCTCCTGTTTCTGTTCTTGTACTCTCTCATTCTTGTTGTTCAGGTCATTGAGCTGTAGTCCAGCATTACACTATCAATTGATTGTCAGATTCCATCTGATACATTGATTGATGTTTTTGTTTTCTTTGTTGATTTGTCTTCACCTTTGTCAATCATCATTTTTTGCCGTCATGTTGCTTGTTGCCATCATTGTCGTCGTTGCCATCTTATCAATCAATTTCTGTTGTTGTTCTTTGAGTTGCTTCTTTCTTCTACACATTCAATTGATTGAAGTGCCGTTGCAATTGTCCAAAAGTGACTGCCTCCTTCATAGCTTGACGCGTCAACTCAATTCGTAAAACAACAAGCGGTATGCCTGTAAATTCTTTTGTGTAGACCCTACGTTTTGCTTTAGACTCTTGCGTATACCTTTACATGTATTTAACATTCTTCACTTGGATGTTTTTCTCCAGTAGTTTAACAGCCTGTTATTTAGATTTTAACAATTTCACAATGTTCCAACTTCCATGAACACCCCATAATTCATAAGTTAACCGTGTTTTTGCTATGAAGCTCGCATTATGAAACGTTGTTAAGTTTCAACCCGTTTGCTTGTAACAAAATAGCCTTTCATTAAGATTCAAAACAATTAAGTAATTATGATGTACCATCTTCCATGTGAATGTCCCCTAGTACGTAAGTAACCTCATTATGATGACTTGAAGGCACTCCTACACCTCTACTAGACTTACAAGACGGGGAGGGATTTCGGATGAACCCCAAAACGTCTTTCAAAACGAAATTGCAAAAGTCAGAATGTCTTTCTTTTTGCATCGGGTTAAGACCTGCTGTTGTACTTTTTGTACTTTGTGAATTATATTTTGAAAGGACAAAGTACAAAAAGTACAAATTTCATCCAGATGATATGCACCCTAATGAGTAGAAGGAAGAAAAAATGAGAAAGGAGAGACCTACCGAGTTTCTTTGCGGTTAGTAAAATCCATCAAATTAGAAAATGATAACTGTCCATTGTACTGCAGTACCTTTTTATCAAGGTATAACGTCCCATTGAACGTGGCAAACTTATACACAAGAAGCCCTGTACAAGAAATACTACGATGGAAGCAGAAATTCCGGAATCTCCTGGGATCAGGGATTGGCATTTTAGGTGCTGCCCGCCTATGCATACAAGAAAGGGGCAGATCCTAAATTCGAGTTCGACAAAGCTCGTAAATTAAATGTTTGTATACATTTATATGCATGGTTTGTATATGCATATATGCAATACTATACAATAGACACTGATGCAAAAACCAGTGGCTCCTTCTTGTAATGAGCTTAAGCTACAAAAACTTTTGTAGGCAATACTGGGATATTGGCACAAAAGCACTGTACGGTACCCCTAACCCCTAATACATGTGCCTAAACTCACCTATTTTAGTCGGTGGTACTAGTAGTAGGCGCACCGACCGGATTATCTAATTTGCCCACCCTCTGGTACAGTAGTACAGAGTACAGTTACATGATACGCTCAAGAAAAGGCCCTATGAACTTGGGCCCGTTCCAATTGATTGAATTTTAGCCACAAAATCAGCCGCAGAAAAGTAATCGAAGAATCATTTGTTATTCCAATGATGAGTCAAATTTTTCTGCAGCTGAAAAACCTCCTGACTGTGCCAGGGGGGGTTCCAGCCGCTATTCTGGCGCAGAGATCCGGGTTTTGCTCAACCCCCGCACGAAAAGATTTCTGACAACATCCGCGCAAACACGCAAATGGACACGCAGCATCCGCACAAAATGTGCGAACAATAGTTCCGCAGTATGCACTCGCTCGAGCCTCACTCAAGTCTCAAACAAAGAAAGCAGTCCAGTCCCTCTATTCAACATGTCCGACACAAGCGCCTCTTCACCGCAGACATCTACTATCCTCGATGGATTGGATTTGTCGATGCTTCTTCTCCTCATGAACGTCCTTGAGAATGAGTTAGTTGTTCTCCGAGCGAATCTTATTACTGCCGTGGATCACATTTGAAGGGAGGAGCGAGTTCACTTTGAAAGTGCGAAGCCAAATGTTGCACGCCGAAAATCATATGGGCAAATAACCAGAATGCTTTCTCCAACAAAGCAATTTCACAGAATGTTTTGAATGGACATTTATTCCTAGGACAGACTATGCGACTGTATCATTACTGCCAAAGGTTGGTGCCGATGTTTTTCACTCAGAGGAGTGGCTGGTTTCTTATCAAGCAAGGAGTACCAACAGAGCAACATCTCATGCCAGCCACCGATGCATTCGGTGGAACTCTATTGGGGGAAATGAAAGTTGGGATGACACAAGCTACGTATCCTGGCTGGAGCAAGTTATCTTGATGTCCTCCTAATGAATGGGATATCAACCCCTTCGGTGTATTCGGTGTTCCATGAGGGAACCTCCTGGATAGTGATAACATATGAATTTCCTTTGGCTCAATGGATCGATTCTAAGGATAAAGAAGCTATCAATAGAGTTGCAGAAGGTTTTTCTTCAGCCAGTGGCGGAATTCTCAGGAAGTGCATTGGTGGTCTGGATGGTATCGCAGTAAAAATCAAGCGCCCCGCTACTGGTGACCTCATCCAAAACCCAGGAAACTATTTTCGTAGGAAGGTTTTCTATGCGCTAAATGTCCAGGCAATCAGTGACAAGTCACGACGTAAGCTTTGGATGAGTTTGGGTCACAAGTGTTCTACACTCGATTCGACGGTGTTTCTAGAAACTAAATTGTTTAATATTCTTGACCATAATTCTGATTGGCTTGAACATAAGGGTTACTTTCTTGTTGTTGGTGATTTGGCTTATCTCTTGATGTGTCACCTTTTGGTTCCATGCTCCGATGCAAAGCCTCCTTCTCCTGAAAGTGCTTTCAACTCTTGGCTGTCAAACAGCCGAATCCAGATTGAGTGTCAATGAATTGTATGGAACTGGAAGAGGAAGGCCAATGCAGGAAAAGATGCGTCACAATGTATATGGACATGGCAGTGTACTTTAGATAGTTAGCTAGAAGCAACTGTAGAACCTTATTACTAACGCACTAATCTGTTGTGGCGGCGTTGGTCATTACCTTTTCTTGTCTTGTTGTATACTAGCAAGGAGGATTGGACTGACACCAATGTCGTGCCTGATGTCGTGCTCGTGCTCGCGAAGCCTGCAAACATCATCAAGGTGTTCGACCAAACTTCACTTCTTGTTGGTCCGGGCAGGAGGAGTGGACGACATTGCCACTGGCATAATCATCAACACATTTGATGGGCTGACCTGTGTATCACCATCATTGCTATGAGGTTAACAACTCTATTGATGCTTTTGCTGCATTCTTTCGTCGCTTCAAGAAGTGCCATACCCTTGATTTCATGCGCTCATGCTTTAGTAGTGCTGCTGTTGAAAAGTGCGTGTGCTGCTTGTTGACCAGCTTCATTCATCAGCTCCTTGGGAACTGCAGAGCCTGAATATGAGGCTAGTAGTAGGACAGATACCTCGACGTCGAGCACGTAGAAATACGCCAGCCACTTCTTGCGACGAGAGCAATACTAGTTCTCCACTTCACCGCCACCGCCACCAGTATCGGACCACCATCGAGACAAAGCCTTGTTGTATTATTGACGCAAGATCTCCCAACATGTTGCCTTGAACCAAGCTCCATCACACCCCGCAAGGCTTCTCCGGTCTTAATCATTGGGGTCAATACTCTGGTGCCCCTCTATCAAACAGAACTTTTCGGGCATACTTGCTACAATGAAGCATCTCTGAATTTCTCAGCGGCGACCTCGTAGAATGTTGACACAGGTCAAACCACTTGGTCCATCATGGTGCCATCCTTCTTCTTGGACATGATCTTTATTGCTACGGACTCTCAAAATTCTGGTAGGAGTAGGATGGCTGCAACCCGCCGGCATGCATCGTAAGGATTGCGACGATCAACATCCTCCTCCTTCTGGCTTTGCCCATGGTTGAGGCAAGCTGAAAGTGCAATTTTGAAGCTGCGGTTCACTAAATTATGATTGATAATAAAGAGTGAGTCAGAGCCTTCAACGGCATACTAGTACTTCTGTAACTCCTCAGGTACAACTGCTTTGTCCCAACTCTTCCGAATGCGTACGCATGCAAGAGCAACAAGAAGTTGCTTTTTACAATCTGTCACATGCTTGCAAAGTCCTCTGTATGCCTGCCAATACTTTCTTGAGCTTTGGAAACACAATCATCATGTCGGTGGTGCTGCTTGCACCATTGCTCCTTTTCTTTGTTGGCTGCTTTGACGGCTCGCCATGATCCTGCAGTGCAAGCACAAATGCATCAAGTTTTGGAAAGCAATCAGGGTCATCACATGGGTCATCAATTACCTGCATAGGAACAGGTCAATCTTCTTCTGTGGCTTCTATTGTTGTTGTTCTCCTTTGATCCTTTTTGTGCTGTGTTCATCGTTGAAGAAAGTGAAGAGATTCCAGCATTGACGTGGTTGTTCCGTTTGTTTGGCTGATTAGGACAATATCTGGTTCACCAAGCAAGAAATTCTGCTGAATCCCTTACGAAGACTTCAAACCGTCAACAAAAATCAGCCGCAAAAGGGCGTATGCAAAGTGCGGTTGTGGTCGATTATGCGGCTAAAAATTCAAGCGATCATTGGAACGGGCCTTGATGTGAATTCTTAACAAAAGAAAACAGCAAATCTGGGAAGTTTTGAATATTCTATTTGGGTGAAATTATGTTTGTTGGCCTGATTCCACTAACTGCTCCTGTACACTGAGGGCTTGAACATCAACATAACTATGCTGTGGTACTAATGTCAGATGATAGGAGCTGCTTGGACACACCTGCTTTTTACCCATCGTCACTTTGTACTACATGTGCAGCAAGGACCTCCCCCCTTGCCCTCCACTGTTCCTTCTCCGACATCTCTACCTGTGCTTCTTGTGCAGGGGGCAGCACTGTGGCCCTACTCTGATGTACCAGCCAGTGGGATCCGACAAGATGCACCTGTTCTTGCGTGTGAACACCCAAAATGTCATGACTGGTACCAATGCAGCAATGTTCTAGAGGGGCCATTATTAAACGATGGGGCTCCGCACTTCTCCCTTTCATTGCAATCTCTTTAGATGCCACCCCACCAGTCTTATGTTTTGGCCTCTTGAGCTGAAATTGGATGTCTTGTAAGCGTCCCATTCTGGGGGTTCCGGAACTTTGACTGATGTCCCAGTAGATTCTTCACATTTTCATTACCAGGGTGAGCAAGAAATTCCAGAACCTCCTGGTTTGCAAGAAAGCAACAGCTCTAAAATAACATGCCACCACCATCCAACAATCACTAGTACAAATAAATTATTTATCTTCTAATTTACACAATGCTAGTGCTGCAGGGACAACAAGGCGGAGTACTGGCTGTAGCAGGAGTACCAGGCCTCGTATCTGTAGACCTTCCTGGCAAGAACCATATTATCCCAGAACATAGCTGAGGGAACAGAAGCTACATCGCCATCATCCATGATTAGCAAAGAGCAAATTTTTGCTCCTTTAGTTTCACTGGCATATGCCTTTTGCTCCCACCTGGTGTCTAGGTGAATTGGTAGCTCATGACAAGGCATCCTGGTGCCGGTTCACCCGCCACTTGATACTCGATAGTTGCATACAAGCAAATCTCGGTAATGCCTGGGAAGCAGCGCATCTGCATCGCTCTTAGGAGGCTGCTGTGCCATGACAAGTGGGACTCGCCTCACGTCTTGTGCCAGTATAGAGGGTTAGTAGTGAACAGAACTCCACTCCTGTAGAAACAAGTGACTACCGGTAGTCTGTCCTGCTTGTGTTTATGACTCAGCTGCTCCGCAAGGGCCACATTACTACACCGCCCGTATACAAACTGGGTTGCTTGGTTCAACCCAAATAATGTCTTCTTCATTCAATTGTATTTCAAGGCATCGCTGTGGGTCTCATGCATATTAGGTGCATCCCAATCCATTGCGTTACTGGAAGCTCAGGGCGTGTCCATTTGGGTTTTTCTGTTAATCAAAGTTTTCAAGTTTTCCAAGGGCACATAACCGATTTTATTTGGGTTGGATCTTTACTTGGTCCCAGTGGTGTCCATTCAGAAAAAGAAATCAAAGTTCAGAACTACAAAGTTGACGCACCCCACCCTCAAATTCAATTGCAAGGACCAGAAAGAGAAAACAACCACAGTGTCACTTATTCACTAAATGAAGACTTCTCATCAGCACTCCTTAATTCTTAATGCAGTTGCGAATGTGGCTGCTGTTGTTGCACATCAAGTTATATTTTGTCTCTGTCAGCAAAGGAGTTCCAAGCATGGTGCTGGATCTAACCTCAGATGCAGCTTTCAAAAGCGTCAACAAAGGTTGATGAGGGACATCTATGAAGAAATCGGTGATGCCTATTTTCGACATGCGTATCGTATGAATTCTGACACTTTTAACTGTCTTGCATCAATTTAAGCTCCTTACATCATTGCATCATCTGGCAAGGCAAAACGTCCACCAAGGAACTAGCTATTTTTCCATTTCACCACCAGAAGTTGCTTCCCCTCGCAACATTTGTTTGTTCTATTTTTGACCTCATAGCTACCTTTGGGACCAGGCCCACCGATGCCATCAATCGATGTTGGTTTGTTGTTGATGCCATCAACCGGCATCCTTATTTCATAATTACGTACCCCAAAGATAACACCCAATAGTATTCCATAGATGAAGGTTTGTTCCGCCGACTTTCGAGTGCTGGTGTTGGATGCTGTGCTGGAGCCATCAATGGACTACTGATTTGGATTCACAAGCCATCAGAACAAGATTGTATTGGGATGTTCTTCTGTGGTAGAATAAAAGCTAAGTCTCAACTACTATCAAGAATGTCTGTGTTTGGATTCTTGATCTGTCATTTGTCTATCCTGGCTCAATCTCAGATTGCCTTGCATTTGAAGGGATCATGTCTTGTTTTTACAAGTTGGAAGAGGGGGTATTTGCTCCAGGGATGTCTCTTTTTGGTGACAATGCCTAGTACGTCAATACGCCATGCTTGATATGCAGCCATTACTGGAGGGACAAAAATGCATACAACTTCTATCATTCACAACTACAAATTTGCATCGAATGCAAGTTTGGAATGTTCACGCAAACAGGATGATGGGCTAATCTAAGAAATGCGGTTCCAATGAATGTGATCCTACGAACAACAATTGCACTTGTTGTTGCAATTGCTAAACTTCTTCTATTCTGCATTGTCGTTGATGCGACGAATGATACTATTGGTCTACGAGGCACAGCAAGTGAGGAGTGGCAAAACAAGGTAAGTGGTGCCATGCCATTCTTGGTCTAACTAACACAACATCCTGAATCCGGCGGAGGAGTTACCCTCAACAGTTGCTTGATGGTGGTAGTAACCATTTTGATGATGTGTTGGGGAGCAATGGTCATGACAACAGGCAACGGCATCACAAATATACGTCGGCAATTGCGGTTAGAGCACTCCCAAGGGATGGTTTGCATTCCAACTATGTTGTGTCTGTTGGTTTAACGCAACCATTGCTCTAGCATCTTCTATCTGTTGGTTTAACTCAACCATTGCTCTAGCATCTTCTATCTTCTAAAGTCCTTGCACATTTGTTAGCTACTATTACAAGCTCTCTACTAAAGCTCGTATCTCATCATGAATGAGACAAACTTGATTGGTATAAAACTCTGACAGCCTTGCGCTCTTTTATCTGTCAGATTGAGCTCTGCATTTAACCTTCGGTACTTTCTTGCTAAATCTGCCACCTCTGTTCACCGCCGGAAGATGCATTCATGACTTTGTTTTCAAGTTTCTGGGTATCATCTCTCGATGTCGATCCAACTCTTGCTCGTGACGCCGTTCCTCGCCACGATTGAATACCAGTTTGTCGTTGACATTCAGCAGGGTCTTGTTTGATTGATTGAATGAGAGGTTACAAGCGTGATTTTTCAAGAGCATTGCTTTTTGGCGGCATTTGTGACAAAAGCTGCGGTCAGTAACACTCGGACCACAGGATGCATCTGATGCACCTACGTTTCTGCTCAAGCGTTGGAGCGAAGATTGAAGCAATTGGTGCATGTCTGCTACTTCCCAGATGTAAAGTAGATATTATCATCACCTGTTGAGACATGCAGCTCCGCTTTGGAGAGTGGTGCAACCCGGTCTTCCATCAAGAGATCCTACTAGGATGCAATGCTTGACTGCTGTATAATCTTCTTCACCGTCAACGTGTCCAAATGATCTGGTGTCATTGTCAAAAACAGCAGATCTGCAGTGTTCTGCATCTTTGGTATCAATTCCACCCTCTCCTTGCCCGCCGCTTTGATCCCTAGCAGCTTGGATCATGTCATGCAAACCTATCTTCTATTTTCTGAGGAATTGACAGGATTGTATTAAGGGCTGTTCCACATATCGGAAATGACTACTTATATAGTTTGCGGTCTGTTGTAGGATTTTTAGGAGCAAGCCAAGTCCTAGAGTTCATGATGTCAACAAGAACAAAAATGAAGAAAGAAACTTCCATTATCTTCGTCATTCAACACCAACGTACCTATTTTCGCTACCACGTGCGTCTATCTCGTGCCGAGTTCATGTATTCTTTGCTCTGTTGAAAAAGAGTGTCTTCATACTGTCATATGGCTGGCTGTCAGACATATGATAATTCAAAGTTTTGGTCCTCGCCAGCAACTGCGTCGGCACACAGCGGGTTGTGTTTGCTAACTGGCTCTATGCAAAGCATCATGAACTCTTTGCACCTCCTCGTTAAGGAATGCAATGTCTGCTGGTTCACGCATCGGATTTCATTCAATCACTCCATAATACGTTGCGTCTTGTCCAGATTTGTGAGCATGGTATCGGTTGTAGTACTACATTGCAATCATTTGACCAATAGGCAATTTTCCTTCACATAGTAATTGTTCTTAGGATGAAGTTCATTCTTTGGAAGCAGTGACCATGGCTCGCACTCAAAATATAAGAGAGGAGGCCCATTGTTGGTATTTGAACCAATTTCCCAACAAATCCTGATAGTTTCTTTCACACCAACACAGATCCTGGTCCTCACTTCCTTGTTGCCAATCTCCTTCTTGTGGTTCTGATGTATACTACTGCTCCTCCTCTTCCTCAGAACTGTCATGCTCTTGTTGGTGCATGTAAGTAACCAGAACCCTTGGTACTCATTGTGATGTGATCCTCCTCGTGTTGTCATCAAACACAGAACAACAAGAACACATCAAATGGATCTTCTGTTACATCTTTGCTAAATGATTGATCAAAACGGAATAAGTTCATTAGGTTATGAAACTTGGATTTTCCAAACTTGGGAAACATGTTCCGTTAACTTGGATGCAGATGTCGAGGTTAATGAAAGACAAGTCCCGCTAAACCAGAATTGGAAGGTGAGTAACATATATATGGGCTATGCGCCCTTGGAATCTTGGTTTTTAAAACCCCCGAATGGACAATGGACACGCTCTCAGGCAAATGAGAGACTTCGCCAAACTCACACCAATTTCAAACCGTCATTTGTCATTTTGAATTAATGTTGCCGAGCGATCCAAGAGACACTACTTACTGTTAAAGCAAAAGCAAAAGATAGACGATAAAAGAAAGATCTTAGAGAAAGTAAGACAACGTCTTCAATCATACGCAATCGCAACGCTACTTCGCCCTCTAATTCACACATACAAACGGCTAGCACGGTTACTGTGACATACAGTACCCGTATCTAGCCCGTCAGCTAACCACAGTATTTGTTCAGTCCCCTCAACCATGGGCGAGGATCTCGATCAAGACTATGGTTGCCTCACAAAGAACCTGGATTCAACGCCACATGCATTTCGCATGCCCAGGAGTTAACCGGTGCCGCGGCTAGCGACACGCGATGAACCTTGGCTTCTTTCCCCGCTTCTCTCAATACATAAATTTGTCGCACAAATAGTCCTTTGTCACTTGCTGTGGCAAAGGCTTGGTCAACACATCAGCCAAAGTAGTCTTGCCATCTTCCTTAGCCACTCGTATCGTTCCTGCGGCAACTGCCTCTCGCGTTCGGTGGTATGCGATAGCGTTATGTTTCTTCTTGAGTGTTGATTCCGGATGCATTGCGTTCTTTGCCTCGTTGTCGCAAAAAAACATTAGTAGGGCCGTCGATGGGAACTCCGAACATTCTCAATTTATATCGCAATGCTTCGACTAGCTCCACCGCAATTCTCATAGCCACGAATTCGCTGCCAAATGTGGAAGTCTCGACCGTGTTCTGCCTTTTACTATACCATTGTATGACCGCCCGATTGACAAATAACAGTATTCCAGACTGCGATCTCCTCGTAACCTTGTTACCTGCGTGGTCAGCATCAACAAAACAGTGAGTAGATACTACATTACCTCTCGATTCGGGCATGTCCCCTGGTGGAATTAATTCTGCCGCATCTCGATAGAAGTCGTGCCAGTCACATTGTACGAATCTCGCTTCATCAATATCAGGATGAGTTGGATCAAACGCAATGGTCCTCTTCGGTTTCGCTTTCAAATATCCGAAGATATGATAGACCTGCTGAAGATGCCCATCACGAGGCAATGCAAGGTGAGTAGACATCATTGACACTTCGGTCGCCACGACGTCAATCCTGCCAAGTTCCACAGCCCATTGTAGAACGCCGATTAGTTCCTGATAGTACCGCATGCCTTCAATCTTGAGCTCCGCGGTCGTGTCCAATTCAGGTCTATAATTGGATTGTAAAGGGGTGAGGCACTTCGAAGGTAATCTCTGTCCTGCTCCATCAAGTTTTGCTTCAATGTTCGCGATTGCAGACTTAACATACTGCTCACAGCTCATAGTCCAACACATTTTACCATTGATATTCATTTCTTTCAACTGCGCTCCCAGATACGTTTCGGGCTTCTCAATCTTGTCGTCCATGAGCTTAAACGTCTCCTGTATCCCGTGCATCGTCGCTTTCGGGTTCGCCGATATACACAGTATATCATCCACATAGACCAGCATCATCTCGTAATATTCGAACCCGCACGGCTTAGTGGCCGGTCGGATCCATACATCAGGATCAGCCCTCGTTGGCTTATATCCCAGGTCGTACAACGTCTCCGCCAAGTGAGCTCTGAACGCCGCGCCGCTTGACTTCAAGGCATATAACGCTTTCTTGATTATCATGATTGAACCTCGCTCTGACCCAAACTCCGGCCCGGCTATAAAATAAATCTTTTCCCTGCAATCAGCTGTTAGATACGCATTCTGAATATCACACGCAAGTACTTCCAATTCGTTCAACGACGCAATGAGCAACGCTATCCTTACGGAGTCCCTCGACACAACTGACGAATACGTCAGGGTTGGGGGTGCATCTGTTTCATTACCATTCGCAACAAGTCTCGCTTTACGCCTGAAGTTTTCTGCCATTTTGATGTCGAAGATGAAAAGACATTTAATCTTTTGAAAGCCTGGGGGCAAATCACCTTATTTTCCTTCCCACTTCTCGCATGCCGGTCTCAGCACGTTTTTCATCTCTTTGCATATCCCACCATTTTGTGTCGCCATTCTCTCTATCAAACGCTAGCGCTTGTTTGACTGTCTTCGGAATCCTGATTCCGGACTTATGCGTGCGCTGCCAGTACTTTGACTTCAACTTCGCTACCACTCGGATTCGCTTCTTTATTACCTGGGACACCCACCAGGCGAATGCAGGTTCGTCGTCAATACGATTCGCGAACGCATACTCTGCCACCTGCACCGGGTATGAGTGTTTCATGTCCTTTAAGTTCACCCAATTTGTGCTCCCATCTCGCCATTGACATAATAACTGCCAACCCTGAGTCGTCCGCTTCCTTCGCTTGACGCCGTTGGTCATACTTACGAATGCATCCGCCTTGTCGATCGCCTGTGCCGTCCTCCTGTGGTCAATAATGTCGTCCAACAACATGTGTCGATTGCCTTCCTCATCGATCTGCGAATACAAGTGTTGGGCAATAAGGTTAGCAGCAAGTGCCTCAGAATGGCCATCCATAAACTCGACTTCATATTCTCACGTGTCGAGCATCGGGTTTTCGTTAGCCATCCCGATGGGTTTTCCGTCAGCATCTCGCAAACGCTTCGTCACTCTTCCATAATGGACGTCTTCTCCATCACCTACTCCTCGCGGTAGTGCAATTTCTTTATTTATATAACTGTCATCGAACGTGTCAGGGTAAATCCTCCTGATCCTCCTCTATGATTCGCTCATCGGACACTGCGCGATCAAACTCGTCCGCGAACGCCTGATCAGGGTCATCGGTGTATTCATTCCAGTCTTGAAGTTGTCTCTCCCTTCACCTTGAATTACGTGATTCTGGTCCTTTAACAACTCTCTTATTCGCTCGTCAAACTCTTTCATCCGCTGTTTGACTTCATCCGTTCCTGCTCAAGGTTAGTTATACGCTGCACGGTTGTTCTCGAAACCACTCGTCCTGCAAGTGTTAGTATCCAATACGACATCAGGTTGCCGACTCGGTGTGAAACTCCAAGCCAGCGTCCCCAACTGTTCTCACCAACCCCGGCGTTATCTTTGTACCATACCCAATCGTAAAATCCGAAATCAAGATATTCGGATATATCTGGCATTTCTCCGGTAACTTGCTCCGTGGGAGTTCTTCCGCCAAGTGCGAACGATGAGTTAGCGGTAAGCGACATGGTTTCACACACCCATACTATACCAAAATCCAATAGTAGTCGCCTCGGTACTCGTCGCTTGACCACTTGGCAAAACCACCTACGCTTGACTTCCTGAATCACCGACTCGGCACGATTCTGATTCGGCCGACGGGGTTCACTGAGGTGGTGGTCGATTCAAAATTTGCGTACAGTTTTCATGAATTCCGTGTTTGGACCTGTTTGCTCCGCAGCTCCGTCTGACGTTAATTTTTCGGGTACGCCGTAATCACGTATGAACTGTCGCAGTGCCGCTCCCGCCATTGCTTTCGTTTCCATTGGATACGCTTTTACAACAAAGTGAGATTCATTCGCAAAGATCGGCAAGCAAGTGTTGTTAGTGAGTGACTTGTACTTCCCAATCAAGGTGTCAGTATAAAACTTTTGGTCACGCAATTTCCGCTGTTGATACATCAAATCCGTTCGGTATCGTCGGCTCAATGGCATAATTGCTGAGCGAACTCCCTTCTGCATTGTAACCTGCAGCGTTTGTTTTGCCTGTTGAAGACCAATGTTCCATCGCTCGCACAGATTCTCGCTCGATACTGTTGAATGTCGGTTGTTAGAAACAAATGTACACGCTGCTGGGACATCGACTTGCGTCGATTTGAGTAGACATTGGTGATTTGCAGCTGTCTCCGCCAGCGATTTGGAACAGAATACAGACGAAATTTGAGCCAATCCAGGCTCAACATCACTCGTCACTCGTCACCTCCGCCTCCACGGATCGAGCTGCCGCCAGGCGAACGGTCTGTGGATTCCACTCCGAGTCACATGTTAGATGAATATGAGGACAATGATCAAGTTCCGACTGTGTTGGGGTTGTTGTTCTCATGAAGATAGTTGTTCCACTGATCAATAGTGGGATTGTCACATCGTTATGTATGATCGACAACGGCTCCTGTGAATTGAATGGGTTGTTATCCACCACCAATATGCCCGAATATCGCAATTGGTTTGGATTGAGGAGGGTGTTTTGGAGTTTATCGCCAAACCACAGTCCTTTGTTTATTACCAAGATGTACGTCTGACCACTGTCCTGGCATGTCCACGACGTCGCTCCGCAGATGATAGGTATATCACGCTCTGGTTCGTATGAGTCTGCGTTGTAAGGGGAAACATCGCATGCACGACCTGTAAAATATAAAGGGATAAAATTGCTGCCTGGGGCACAAGTGTCAGCGTGCGAGTCAAGTTCGCAACGGGCAAAGGAGGTCCTCGCATTTCGCAAAGTCGATATTTTCCGATTAGTTGGCAGCGTGCGTCTCGCCGACGACTGGTATGCTGCTACCGCGAGTCAGATGGATTTGACTCGTTTCGCGTTTTCCCTGCCACCAAAAGCGTTACCGGCCTGATCCGGCTTCTTCGATGCGCTCTCTTCTGATTCGCCGCCGGATTTAACATCCTCAGCCGCCGCTGCCTTTAACGAACTGATGAGTGCGGTTGTTAACTGTTTTGTCGACATCTCCGCAATACCACGCTTGGTTCCTCCTTGCTCGCCCTTCCGGTCACGCTCTTTCCGAATCCTGTCTCTCTCTTCATATGATAGCTTTTCCCACTCTTCTTTGGAGTAATATGTTGTTTTCTGACTCTCGCCTTTTCCTCCACGACCACCGCGCCCACGACCGCCACCACGACCGCGTCCCGCTCCTCTACCACGTCCATATCCACGACCGCTGCCGCTCGTACTGGTGTTGGTTGCATTGATTCGCCTCGATAGCTGATAGTCAGGTGTCTGTGATACTTCAGAGTTAAGGTGGTTAGCAGCAACAGTAAACGTAATGCCAGTTTTCTTAGCATCTGCAATACGACGCGTGGAATTACCTTCGCCAGCATAGTGGCGCCTGAGAGCAATCATGTCGCGCCTACCGTCCTGATATTTCGCAATGCCTCTGATCCAACTCTCCGTGTTCTCGCCCTGTAGGAAACCGTAGAGTAAGTGATGCACTCGCCTGGAATCTGCAAGGCAGTACTGCCCTTCAAGCGGCGCACGATAAATCATACGCTCATTGAACGACGCGTACGCCTCTTCTTCATCTGGAGCGCGCCTCATTCACACGCACAACGTACGATAGTGGGATGCCGTTCACTCCAGGGATAACAGACAGGTAATTCACAAATGATTTCTCCCACTCGGGCCACTTTCTCTCATCTTTAAACTTCCCGGGGTCAACCGCTTTCGCGTTCGTTGAAACAAGTTCGATGTCCGATTCCCTAATCTGAGCACGGCTCAGCGCCTCAAACAAAATGCCCACGTCAAAATCCTCATGATCAGGCACATCGCCTGCTCGGTAACAATCCTGCACCCAGTGCATGACTCCGGTCAATTTCTTGATACGCCCGAGTCCAAAGACGATGCGTCCTTGTGCCTGGGTACGCTTACTAAACTCTGCTGCCATGTCGCTGATATCCTTCACCGTGAGGTAACGGAAGTCATCGAACATGTTTATACCTGCCTCCATGATTGCAGCACGCTCCGCTGCAACGTCAAAACCAATGGTCTGCAAGACAAAATCAACTCCAGCAAGTTCGGCCATGATTGAACTGTGTTATAACGCAACGCAAACGCATATCGTTAGCGGATTCCCTCGGCTAACGTGAAGTACTGTGTGCAGGTATCACAAATGCAAGTCTGGTCTGGGTGATCAGCCCGCCATTGACTGCCGCTAACGCAATGTCAGTGGGGGATACCCTCCTTTCCGACTCATATCAACGGGCACCGGTACCTGCTGTCGATCGTCACCGACGTAACCGGTATTCGCACACGTGACACGAAAGATACGCAAATTCTACCGCTCGCTTTCTCCGGATCGCATACCCATGTTGCCCGCTCTACACTTCGCTTGCACTATGCGTTTGGGTCTGATAAACTGAATTAATGTTGCCGAGCGATCCAAGAGACACTTCTTACTATTAAAGCAAAAGCAAAAGATAGATGATAAAAGAAAGATCTTAGAGAAAGTAAGACAACGTCTTCAATCATACGCAATCGCTAACGCTACTTCGCCCTCTAATTCACACATACAAACGGCTAGCACGGTTACTGTGACATACAGTACCCGTATCTAGCCCGTCAACTAACCACAGTATTTGTTCAATTTGACATTTGACGCACCTTCTGGGGACCGACAACATCTACTACAGTACCAGTACACCTATTTCTACCGGTACATAATTGATCATCTAAGGGTGCCAAAACTAAGTACCATAGTTGATACAAGAATTTTTTATCATATTTATTGGAAAAATTTCAGGATTCCCATATTTAGTTCAGGATTCCTGAAGTTTTTTTCTGGTTTATTTATTTAGTTCAGGATTCCGACATTTGCTGTTTCCTCATTTTTATGAAGAATTTTTTTTGCTCCTGAACTACTGCAGTATTATTCCTGAGCTTTTTTCTTCATTATTTCGATGCACATAAAACACCGAGTACTGTACGTGTTTTGTACGAAATACTGGAGTAGCATGGTGTATCGTGGGTGGACTATTGGTTGTGCCGTACAGTGTACAGTATACAGCGGTTTTTACAGTGCTGTCAGCTGGGATACTACCGTCGTACTAGCGCAATGGTTCGTTGTTGTTATACGCTGTACATTGTACGTTGTACAAGTAGCTATGGGCGTGTCTGGTGCATGGTGCATGGTGTTCGGTGCCTGCTACAGTACGTTTAGTATGGTGCGGTGGTGTACAGTATGGTAGCTACGGCGTGGTCTGTGTGTATGGTAGTGTGGTACTGTGTACGGTACTTTCATTACTATAGCGCTGTGTTTTGTGTACTACGGTATGGTGGTAGCGTATAATTTTAGTACAGTATTGTATCATGCGAGTACTCCTATGACACTATGCTACGTACTACGTGATCTTGTGTTTTCAACAACAAACCGTAGAATTGTAGGCGATAGTATGTACTGATTAATTCTTTGGCACCAATACCAGTGCATGCTGTATATTTCTACAAGGAATTAATTCTTTTCAGCCACAGTATTGTCTTTAGTAGAATCGTACGTGATTTTTTTTGCGGGAAGTGTCACATCTCACACTTCGTTCGTTGAGCACTCCACCACTTGGTGTCATGCCCGACACCACATTGATGCTCCATTATTTGGCATCTTCGCTCCTTCTTCGTCCTTTCCCACCCACAAGACATTGCAGTCTTAAGTGGTAAGACTGCAAATGTGCTTTTTTTCGTGTTGATTGTTGTGTTGATTGAATGTTTCCATCATGGTGATGGTCGAATGAGTTTTGAGGTACTCCCGTTGTGCCAGTACCGTTGTCTACGTACGGTGCTCAGGGTGCAGTCAAGTACTGGGACGAGTTCGCACGACAGTACCTTGAGGTTACGGTGATACACTACGTCGCGCCTGTACAGTCGTCTACCTACCGTACTTAGGGTGCTGCCAAGTACTGGGAGTACGACAGTACCTTGGAGGCTACGGTAATACACTACGTCGCGCCTGTACCGTGGTCTACGTACCGTACTTATGGTACTGCCAAGTACTGGGAATACGACAGTACCTTGGAGGCTACGGTACAACACTACCTTGTGCATGTACTGTTGTCTACGTACTGTACTCATGTTGCTATCAAGTACTGGGAGTATGACAGTACCTTGGTGGACCTACGGTTTATTACAATACTACCTTGTGCCTGCTGTACGGTTGTCGATGTCACAACTTGGTGTCATGCCCAACACCGCATTGAATGTTTCATTCTGTGCTTGTCCCCTTGCCCTTTGCTTCTTCTTCCTTTCCACTAACAAGGGCACTTAACTGTCGTTCTTGTTCGTGAGTTTTTGATTGTTTTGTCCTATCAACACAAGAATGTTGTGTTGAATCGTCGTTTCCATCATTGTGAGCAACTGATTGATTTGTTGAGGTACTCCTGTTGTGCCTGTACCATTGTCTACGTACTGTACTCATGGTACTGTCAAGTACTGGGACGAGTTCGCACCACGACAGTACCTTGGAGGCTTCCGTACAACATTGTGCTGGTACTGTACTCCAGTCTTTCTTGTTGACGTTGTGTCATTGCACATGATTGTATTTTCCAGCTTTCAATCTCACATCCTCCTCTTCTTCTCCTTTCATAATTAGGATCCTTGTCGACAAGTGTTGTGCTTCTCATTTTGTTGTTAATTGAGGGAATAAGTACTTCGTCTTGTGTGCGTGCTTCGATTGAGTTTGTAAGGCAATCTGTCATCTAGAATCCAATATTCGGTCATCTGCGAGAGATTCTCATTGATTTGAGTGAATCAAACCAGATTGATCTACCGGTATTGGTTCTTTTGTCAGTTGTCTGTTCGCATGCTCAAGAGTTGTATACACGCACACCAGTTGGAGGATTATTCATATTTCAACCAACAAAATGGCAGAGGTTCCATCACTGTCCCCTGTCTCTCGTCAGCAAGGAGGAGTCCCTATGGATAAGGCGTACCTGTTCCGTGATGGTATGGATGAATTCACACCACCTCCAGGAACAAAGGTCAATAAACAATTCAGATCGCAAGTTCGAGTCTTTTATCATCACCCGCTCGTGCTGTTTCAGAGTTTCCACTACACATGTTCAGCTCTTGGTTTCAAGACCTCCCGTTGTCCAAGATTATGACTCAGAACGAAAGAGAGGACTCCAATGAAATTTGGCAATTCAAGGTAGTTACGTTGTACCCCACACGTGTCCAAACAAACAAAGCTGAGGCGACAAGGTTTAAGTGGGCGACAGAAGCTGCAAGGCAATTCTACAGCACATCATTCAATTCTACAGAAGCTGATTTGAGCTCTATCGATCGTGCTGTGAATTCTGATCCATCAATAATGATTGTGGGACGTCCTCTTGAAAAGAAGATGACCCCTTCAAGAAATCTGTCATAGGGTGCCAAGACTCTGTTGTTATTGCATGCATTACATTTCAAGTGGAATTGGAGATGAAGTTGGTGCGTCGTTGGTGCTTTGGCTGTTGATTGCAGAATCTGAATCACGGAAGCCATCCGGTCTTACATCCTGGAGACGGCAAGGGTTTGGACGTCTGATGTTAGTAATGCTCATCAAGCATTCAACTTTTTTATTATTGTCTCACCGTGAGCTGTCACAATGTCAGGAGAGCCTACATGGTGTGGACATCTACTTGCAGTGTCCCCATGACGAGCCAAAGGAATTCTACCAAGCCTGTGGGTTCCGTCAAATCAATCTCCAAGACACAACTGGCATTGAGTTTCTTCCCAAGACAATTGCCGACACCTTAATGGACGAGACCACAGGTGGATTTGCATGGATTGTACCAGAGTCTGAGGAGCACTGCATTATCCCTCTGATGAAACTTTCTTCCGGTTCCCTTTTGAACAGTGCTGCTAACAGTGCTGCTGTCGAGGTTGTTGAAAGCAACAGTGATGTGATCAGTGCAACAAATGATGGTTCCCCGCGTGCTGTTGTTGAGTCAGAGGAAGAAAGCAAGATCAATATAGTCGCAAAATCGAGTGGTGGTTCCCCTTCCCTCGTGAGCAGTGATGTTTTGGAGATTGTGCAGAGCAACAATGAGACAGTCAGTGCACGGAATGATGGTAGCAACACCAGAAAAACATTTGTATGGTGCCAATACCCTTCATCAACAATCGATCTCCAAGATGATGTTGCAAGTGGAGCATTGCTGACAAATGCAGATCTGGAAGAGGCATTTACCGGTCTGGACTATTTGAACAACCTTCTTCCACCACCATTTGGTGACCTGGTTCTGCCTGACCAGTTGCGTGGTTTTGGAGAAATGGGATCACAGGAAAGGCTTGATCATAGCAAAAGTGGTGGGAAAACTTGGATGGCCACCCGTGAGCTGCAAATGATGACTTCACTCCTCATGAGGGATGGCAGGTATCACACATCAGTTGCAATCCTGTCTTTTGACGACATGCAGGTAATTCAAGGTTGCTTTGACGTCTTCAACGTCATCTATCTGCAAAGAAGTACGAAACGACTTGATGGTAGCCAATGGAGCCGATCATGCAGAATGTCTTGCCCTTGTGAAAAAAGGTATGGAAGTTCTAAGGAAGAACTTTACCAGAAGTATGATGACCAAATGAATCGTGTTGTGAAGGAAGTCCTGTTGTTCTATCCAGGGCTTCTGCAGAAAAGGTTGATTGTGTTTCCTACGAATCTCAGCAACGATCATTGGGGGCAACATTTGTTTTCAATGCTGGAGACGTTGTGGCTGCCACGGATGATGTATCATGCCTCCGGACATGTTTTTTCGCTATTGCAGTCTTCATCCCTCCGGCACGAGAAAATTCCAAACAATGTCGGTGTTGTCTGGTTCCTGAACCTTGCCTTCAGTTACCAGGAGCAAAGGAAAAACAGTGCAAATGATAGCAGCACTCCAAACAAGATGAAGTGGCTCAGTCCGTTCGGACGAACCTTTTGGGCAAATGAAGGGCACCAATACATTCCCTGCATTGAGGGTGTTGGATAATGATGTTCTTCCTGCAAGAAGATGGCCATAGCTGTGGGATTGGGATTATAGCTGCAATTGCAATAATTCTCCGAGATATCATTGGGACTCAAGATGGAGTTGCAGCGTACAACGAAATGTTTAGACGCGATCGCATGGAAATCCAGATGTCAACTGATGTGAAATCGAAGGAGCACATTTGCTGTTTTCCACAGGGAATATTCACAAAACTGTTTAAAAGGGATGATTCGGCTTCCATTTCCTACTTGCATGCGATGAAAGCACAGTGGTTTTTGCTGTTTGATCGCATTGCAGAATTTCAACACGTCACAGTCCCAAAACGTCAGAATTCAAATCATTTGATGGATCCCTGTTACGGAAGTCTGAAGTTGGAACTTCAGACTTTCACGTGGCCCTGGATCCCAGTACCATCCAATGCCACAGAGGACGACTGTGTGACCTCACAGGACGACAGTGTTACGTTGGAGGATGTTTCTTCCAGGGAGGATGTTTTGCCAAATGCCAATGAACGGAGTTTGCCATCAGAGGAGGATGTTGCCGATTTCAAACCATCTGGATCTGCTGATGGACCTGAACAACAGGAAGAAGATATTGATCTCAACGAAGCCTGGTGGAATGATCCTGCTAAGCTTCCCGAGCAAGCAGGGTATGGAAAGGTGGGCCTCCTCGTACGTATGGTTATGGAGACATTCATGTACCTGATGAATGCCCGAAATTACCTTTTGGAGAAAGTAGGTACAAAACATTGGTATCAGACAATGAAGTTGAGAAATTTAGAAAAAGTGGCGAAAGAAAGGAGATGAGAAAGATCGACCAGTGCTTCTTAGGGATGAAGCAGCAATGAACAAATTTGTGGAGGACAGATTTTTGTACTGGGGTTGGAGCTCTACCAAAGATCACCTGAAGAATGTGGAAAAGAAGCGGGCCGAGATGCAAAGAAAAATTGATGGATGTAAGAAGAAAAAGACAAAGGATGATTACAGAGAGCAGTACACGAAAGAAATAAAGTTTATGAAGAAGGAAAGGAAGAAATTCAAAAGGGCATTTGAATTGGAATGGACATTTGGCACTGAGGCCATGGTGCATGGCCTCAAGTACAACCCACGTGAAGATACCTTTGTTGCACTTTTGGTTTACAATGTTAAGACAAAAGAAGGAAAGTTGGAAAAGAAGGAAGAAAAAATTGCTGTTTCCAAAGACTGGATCAAGGATGCCGATTATGCAAAAGGGGTAATCCAACATGTCATTAACGTTGGAAACACGGATGGATTTGTACCTGTTCCTGAAGGAAACCATCCTCATTCATACTAAAAAGGTACATAAGCTGCGATACGTTCCCCCACAGACACAATGGGTGTTTGATCCTCAGTCGAAAAGGTCCTTAAGGAGCAACAGTGACTCACCAGGGGGTAAACATATGAAGCAGATACAGGCCCCTGGTTACTGGGAGGTCATCTTTCATGGAGAAACACAGCCCATTCGAACTGATGAAGACTTTGTGAAACAATTTAAGACAGGATTCTTGGAGGAGGTCAAGCGTATGAGGTGTGGATTTGTTGACATACCAGTGGGCGATTTCAAAGAATCACATTTGCATGAATATCCCAAGCTGCAGGTTCCTGAAGCACCCCAGGTCCACTTTGTACAATCCGAAGGTGAAGATCTTTGTGTTTCAAAGTCATTGGCCAGTGCTTTATATGCAATTGGCTTTGATAATGCTGCCAAATCCATTAACCATTTTGGTGAAAGTCACCTAAGAGGAGGTACTGTTGATGCCATTCGAAAGGTGGGACAGTTTGCTGAAACTCAGCTGCCTACATGGATCACCCGACAAGTTCTGAAGAGACCACACATGTTTGATTGGCAACTCCTTCAAGAACAAATGAAGGACACAATGGTATTGGCTGTGCTCAATGAATCCGATGGAAATGGTTCACATGCAGTTACCATTCACAGTGGGTATGTGTATGATGCAAATGAAGTGGTTGCAATTCCTCTCTGCAAGGAGGCCTTGGATTATTGCTGCTCAACCTCAACTGTGAAGAATGAGTTTGTGAGCTTTCGAAGGCAACTCTCTTTTTATGATGGCCCAGACATCAACAGGAAGGCAAGTTTTACTCTTTGGGTAGATTCAAACAAGCGAAAGCGAGCCGATGGTGATGGTCCAAAGATTGTGAGGGCTCGGACAGACGATGGCAACATGTTTCCTTTAGGTACTTTGATGCAACAAGCTAGCTAAGCGAATTTGGATGCCCACTCTGTATATGGTTTTGTCTCAAGAACTGTGGAACTGTTGTGTGAGATGGATATAACAAAACAGGGGCCACGACAGTGTTTCCAGAGACAAGGTGGTATGTTGGAGACCACTTCCACTCTCTCAACAGTGTTGACTCGTGTTCTTTAATTTCTTCTGTTGATTGAACAACCAGTTGGTATCTCTCGTCCGGATCCGGGTGAGTCAACAACAACTACAAGAGCCAAACGACAGGAAACTTCCCATGTTCCCAAAGTCAATTATCATCCAGTCATGTATGGGACCATCGGACTGATAGCAGGGATGACATCGAAAGGTGTGGACATCTCGTTTGTATTCAGTACAAAATGTTATTGAGTCGGATTCCTTAAAGGAATCAAAAGAAACTCAATCAACTCCAGGGAAGAGCAAGTAAATCACGGTGAGTTCTGGTGTCCCATTCAATTTTGTACTGAATTTGTTTACTCGATTTGAATCGATAAACACAGCCAAATGTTGCTTGTCCGGTGCTCTGAAAGATTCCATTCCTTGTTGTTTCATCATCATGGTGGCTGTCGGGTACATCAGCATCACCATCTGGTTGCTCCCATATGCGCGTGTGTATGGTGTCGATCATGAAGGAGTACATTAAACGTTGGGCTGCCTGAAGTTCATATGCAGAACCCTCAATTCGCTTCTGTGCCCGTCTCCCAGGGTGCTTTGCAGCAGGAATTAGAAGTGATTCTGGACGCTGTGCACAAAAGTTCACTGGAGAGCCAAACCGAGACATATCATCCACAATGTGTAACAACTCATGGAATTTCGAAACTTCCATGCATCCTCGGCATTGCTTTTCTGTCCTTCCTTCCTTATGATGGTTCCCTTTTTCTTACCCTTTTTCTTGTCATCCTCCTTTCCCTCAACTTTCAAGGGAATGGACTGTTTGCACATATCCATGAAATTGCGAATGGAATCCTGATGTTTCTTCATTTCATTTGCAACATGTGCTGGATTTGTAGTCTCCCAGTAATGACTCTGGTTTAGCCAAGCATCGAAACAAAGGAGAGATTCAAGTACTTCAAGGACCTCAGGAACCTTCTTAGTTGTTCTTTTCTCAAGACATGTTTGGATCATTTGCCATCCTGCTTCATATTGGAAGAGGATGACAAACAAAAAAACGAGGCCAACGCGTTCTGATGCAGTTATCTTTGTCAAATTTGTTACCCCATTGCTGAAATCTGTTGATGGATACTCCTTTCGGTAGGTTTGGCGATGAGACTTGTGAAATGCTATTGCAAGGTCATCAAAGGCAGCCTTCTTGGATGCTGGAAGACTGTCCAATATAAGTTTTGTTACTTTCTCGATGACACCTTTCCGAAATGCATGCATTGTCTCCACAGGAGTGGCCCCAAAGATTCCACGCTCAGGGTCAGCAAAGGCAATGTGTTCAAATGCATTTTCAAGTTTATGTTGAGACCATCGTTTCCTGAGATCATCATCATTACTCCTGGCAATGAAACCCATATCCGAGGCTACCAGGTATTTGCAATGGACATCACAGTTCTTCAGATCATCATAATTGACATCACAGCACCGATGAGGGCGTTGGATTCCACTGGTGTGAACACCATACCGACCACACAGCATATCTCCTTCTTGCATATCTTGAATGATGAACAACACACATGTGACAATGTCGACACAGATTCTACCCTTTGGACCAATTGGCAAATGAACACCACACAGTTGTGGTGAACATTTCGAAAGGTCTCAATACAGCATCCAGCTCCTTATGATAGATACGAATGGCATCGCCCATACGAAGTGTCTGCTTCTGAGCTGATGAGGACTTCCTCTTTGGGAGAAAGCCATGATAGCCCCATGCCTTGATACTCCTTCTGAATTTTTCTGTAAAAATGGCTGGAGTGAACATGTAGGGTTTAAGTGAAAAGCGATCATTCCCTGTTACAGAGGTACGATCAATCCATTGGATGATTGGAACAAACAATTGCTTCTGAGGATCTGTGATTAATCGATCATACGCCTTGCGATAGACACTCCCGGACAGTGCCTCACCCAAAACATTGCTGCCTTTCAATTTGTGGTAGGGCTTCAGGGGATCATTGATATCGATGGCAAGGTTTTCTGCAGTCATAATGCTTGGATTTTGCAGCAAACTTAGCAACTGTGAAGCGAAGTCAAAACAAATCACATCTGATGGAGAGCCATGATGTACATCCACTCTTCGTACAAAGGGAAGCAGTCTTTTCCCATTACGAACTGAGTTGATCAGGGCATCAACATTTTTGGCACGCGAGAGTCCACCCACTGGGTTGTAAGAATAATTATCAGCAGATGCAGAGCGTGCCCACTCCAGGACTTGACCAAAAGTGTAGTCGGGTGCATTGGCATGGTCCAGGATTTTGAGGAGAGAAACAGTCCACTTCTGATCGGTAGTATACATGAAGTTTGAACGAAATGATGGGGCTTCCACATCTTCATCAAGTGCAGAATTCGTACAGGTAAGAATGTTTGGGTCATCACTTAACATGGACAAATCATCACTTTTGTTGCAGTCCTCGATGTCCTCACAAGAAGTGCTTTCAACTTCCACACCATTGCCAGCCGGAAACTGCAGAAGGTTGTCTGTGCCATCAAAATCCATGTGGGGATCATTCACCATATGTCGCCTTAAAGGGCAGGCCTCTTGTTACTTGTGCATGTGATATTCCCATCCTCATGAAGACGGCGACGGTGTGAAGCAGAAGCCCCATGTGTTGCTGCATGGTGTGATTTCTTCACAATGAAATTATAACACCCGATGTTTCTATCAATATGCTGTGTATATGCTGCTTGATTGGAAAAGGGTTTCTTGTTGAAATTCAGGCAGAAGGGGTTTTGACAGAAGAGCAGGGGTGCCTTTGAGGAAGCAGACGAGGACAACATTTTGAAGAGAAGGTTTTGAAGAAAGGGTTTTGAAGAGGACGAGTGAAGTGAAAATGAGGTGTTGAAATTGACAGGACACAGATTCACTAAACAGAAGTTCGGGAAAGCGTGCATTCAAATTGTACATTTACTTTCGGTACATTTTTGGTGTATGTAAAAAATGAAGGGGGGTGTGGTATGAATTCAAAATTTGAAAACCCTGCATGAATGTGTAGAACCTACATACCAACTCGGTACTTGGTATGAAATTCAAATGGTGGCAAAAAGACTATCCCACAAACAGGATTTTCAGTGTTCAAAATTTGGCGCACAATCGGAAAGTTTTCACACAACAAGGAAGCACCACAAATACAACCATGGCATCAATGGCACACCAAACAGCAGCAGGCATGACTGCCTTAAAGCCCAGCTCTAGGAAACAAAGGAGAGACTTCATAAGAGGCGTGAACGAGTGACCACAGATCCCAATGATCTGATTCAAAGTGACAACGAGGAGGAGGAGGAGGAAGAAGTGCCACGGAAAATGGATGCAAAACTAGGACAGAAGCATGCATACGGAAATCCACCATCCCTACCTTCAACTATTAAAGTCGGAAATCAAGTGACAGCCAACTAACATCATCGGTTCCAGGGCTAAGCAGCATAGTGGACATGAGCATGACGGAAAATACAGAAGAGAATCAAATCAGTGTGATCAAGACTTGCATCAAAAAACACGTGTTCTCTATTTGGAAGTTCTATCAAAAAGACTATCATTCTCATTTCAGTGAAGATGAGAAAACACTTTGTGGCTTTATCATGAAGCACACAAACATTCGAGGAACCGAAAACTGGTGGCTTGGGATGCGGAGAATAGTTGTAAAACACACACTGATCTTCGAACAATGCAATAAAAACATGCAAACGAAATTCAAAGGTGAGGAATTGAAGTGAGTGTACTTTGCCAAAGCCCGAGCATACTCACACTCACTTGCATTCAACATCAAACACCTTGCATCCAGAGGGATTCACTTCCAATTTAGGAACGTATGAACACAGCCTATACAGTGGAAGCGAGGAAGAAACCAGTTACCTCCTCAAGATGAGGGATAATATCTGCTACTATGCCCAAATCATAGACACCTATGCCCCATGCATTGTCGGCAGCAGCAAGTGGAATAACACTATCAACATGGAGAACCACTGTGCAACAACTGACAGAAAAGTATGGAGCAAGAAAATCCTGTCCATAAGTGATGAAGCATTCATTTTGCTGTGCCTGATCAACTATGGGAAGAGGTGGTTCATGGAATTAGTTAAGACAGAGAAAATGGTAAGTTTATCCGAATGGTTTGTCACAGAACAAACAACAAGAAACTGACTTGTTTTGTTATCACTTGTTGGAAACAGCGAATTGGTACATGGACTGATGAGGACAACAACAACCTACCCGTAAGTTACACTATGATACTAAATGAAATGAAAAACCACATCCTAACTTCTGACCAATCTTTGCAATACCATGTTCGCAGCCACCACTTTACACATTCTCCAGGAACAAGGGTGCTCATGATAATGGGGAGGCTGTGGTTGGTCACAGGTGGGAATGAGGAAATACGATGAATTATACATGGCCATCAAGAATGATAGAAAGAAATCAACCACCCCAACATTCAACCAGGAACTACTTAAAATGTTTCTGTCCAGAAGGAAAAAGGAGTCTGGCCGGGGTCAGGAAACAATTTGATGACAAGGGTAAGAAACGCCCACACAAGTGCATTGATGTATTTGACGAGGACTCTGATGAGGAGGATGATAACTACTCCAGTCATCTTGCTCCTGAACTTGTCTACAGTGAATTGAAAGTGGAGGCAGTTTAGAATAGATCAGACACTTAGTAATGAATAGTAGAATGGTTCATCAAAGCCACACGAATAGGCACAATTAAAACTAATCTCCAACAAAAGTTAAAATGAGCGACAATAACATCTATTATATGAACAATGTCAGCTCAGAACTACTGAGGTGATTACTTCATACACACTACACAGCAAACTTCTTCTTTTCGAATATCTAATTCAGGAATTGAAATTCATGATCACAAATGAAGAAGTGGTATAGTTCATATATTTAGAGTCCAAGAGTTCAGGAATCCCACCCGAGTGTTAGTAAAAATGAGTCAGTGAAATTCAGGAATTGAAATTTTGGAGCTCAGGAATGCAAAGTATGAGCTCCTATGCAAGAGATGAAAAAGTTCAGGAAAAATAAATTTCAGAGTTCAGGAATACGAGGAAACCCGCTTCATACACATGATGTACAAGCTCTTTAGTCCTAAGTTTTTACCTATATTTTAGGTAAAAATTATGAACAAAAAATTATCATATCAAAGATAATTGGTTTTTCATATCCAAGAGCCGACTTGGTTTTGGCACCCTTAGATGATTAGTATGAAGTACTTAGAATTCAGTACTGGAGTATGACATAGACTACGACGCGTAACTCGTTACCACCTAAAAACTACTTAGAACCAATTATTTAACGCATGTTTCGACTCAATTTATTTGTTCCGAAAACATTCTGTCAAGAATTCTTCTTCGTGTTCTTGTTACTTTATTACTTTACATAATAAGATTTTCTTTTCGGTCCGGACGAAATACTGCCGTAGCCCAGATACGGAAAGCCCGGCCAGACAATTGTCGTCCCAGTCATTTAACGTCTCTATTGGCGTACGAAACTATTAGTACTCACTTTACATAATAAAGCCCGCCCGGCCAGACAATTGTAGTCCCTGTCATTTAACGTCTCTGTTGCCGGACGAAACTATTAGTACTCATTGCCGTAGCCATACAGTGTATGTACCGATACTACTGAAGCAATGAGTACCGATACTACCGGTCCGGACGAAATACTGCCGTAGCCCAGATAGGGAAAGCCCGGCCAGACAATTGTCGTCCCAGTCATTTAACGTCTCTATTGCCGGACGAAACTATTAGTACTCATTGCCGTAGGCATACAGTGTATGTACCGATACCACTGAAGCAATGAGTTCCGGCGATACTACAGTACTGAAACAACCACACTACCAGCACAACAATAAACTCCGCCAGTAGCCCAGATCAACGCGGCCTTGGGCCGCGCATATCCAGTCTGGTTACTTTACATAATAAGATTTTCTTTTCGGTCCGGACGAAATACTGCCGTAGCCCAGATACGGAAAGCCCGGCCAGACAATTGTCGTCCCAGTCATTTAACGTCTCTATTGGCGTACGAAACTATTAGTACTCACTTTACATAATAAAGCCCGCCCGGCCAGACAATTGTAGTCCCTGTCATTTAACGTCTCTGTTGCCGGACGAAACTATTAGTACTCATTGCCGTAGCCATACAGTGTATGTACCGATACTACTGAAGCAATGAGTACCGATACTACCGGTCCGGACGAAATACTGCCGTAGCCCAGATAGGGAAAGCCCGGCCAGACAATTGTCGTCCCAGTCATTTAACGTCTCTATTGCCGGACGAAACTATTAGTACTCATTGCCGTAGGGATACAGTGTATGTACCGATACCACTGAAGCAATGAGTTCCGGCGATACTACAGTACTGAAACAACCACACTACCAGCACAACAATAAACTCCGCCAGTAGCCCAGATCAACGCGGCCTTGGGCCGCGCATATCCAGTCTGGTTTATCCTACAATTGAATCAATCTTGTACTGGGTGCCGATATTCATCGAGGTATCAAACGATTTGATTGCCTCGTTTTGGGATTATTGGTTCTAAGCGAAACATTAAAATTCATCCATGCATGAAAAACAATTTATATGTGTGCGTTTAATTTTTTTCACACGTTCGCCCAAAATCATGCCTATCCTTGGACTACTGGTACGCTGCTTTTCACGCGTGGCTTGTACTGTACCAACCCTGGACCACTAGAAATTCGTGGCGCTGTATCATGTGGCAGGCGTTTCTATAAAAATAGCAAGCATAAAAAATATCCAGCGTCACAATGGAGAGCATTAATGGGAGGCCCACCTCGATGTGCAAATATTTTGAGCAACTTTTGACCTCAAGTGCCAAATTACGGTGTGAAATATTGAGCGACGGTCCAGGGAAACACACTTTCCGACAAGTACAGTACATGATCTATGTAGAATGAATAGAGGAACAAGAGTCTCCTACGAACTTTGTTTGAAAACACAACAATTTGATTAACTTTCATGTAGGAGGAACGGAAATTAGCGCGTTATTTGTTCTAAGCAAAATTATTGGTTCTAAGTAAAATTATTGGTTCTAAGTAAAATTATTGGTTCTAAGTAGTTTTTAGGTGGTACAAAGACTTCTCTGGACTCCGTATTGCTTTCTAAGAAGTCATTGCGCACTGTTGTGTACCGTCGACCGAGACAAGATTCGTCGACGAGAACACGATTTGGTGCGTAAAATAGATACAATAATTCCGATACTAAAGAGAAATCGTTGTAAGAAACATACTATGGGAGGTACGTTGGTATTCGCAATACTGTGGTAAGAGTAGAAAAACCTCGTTACGGTGCTACGCTAGTATGCATAGTATGATACTCACTCCGTTTTCTAAAAAAGCTCCGGGCTCCGGGGCGTTTGCTGATGACGCTCGCTTTGAGTATGCACATTTCCATCATCGAAAAATGAGGTCTATTACTACGGAGTACTCAAACCTCACGTGGCATTTTTCTGACGCACTTCACCAAGGATCGTCAATGTACTGCCCCGGCCAGAACGCTGGGACCATTGACTTTCCTACCTGGACAACAGCTGCCCGATATATAAACATTCACGAGTTATATAAATGTAATACCTTCGAACATCTTGTTGTGTGTCTGCTCTTCACATCGCATCGAATGATGCAACTATGCATTGACGTCAATATGCTGAACGATATATGAAATACCAGGTACTTGTACAACTACATACATGTGCTGAGTGCGGAGCCTCGCATAGAGCCGTCACATTTTTCGTTCCCCGTCACGTAAACGCTTACAACGAGTTCGACAGATTTGTTTGGAATGAACCTCAAAGGCGAACCATCATCGTCCCAAATCGCTAGTTACATTCCCGACGATCGGGACTACATCCAGATACTCGAGGTATGCCGTCCTTTCTATCTCCCTTCGAACAATGATTGTGAAATTTGTAATCTTCCACCTCGACTGGACGATGTCCTGGTACGAGTTGTGACACCATCTCCACAAGAAGTAAGTCGCGAATCCGCCGAAGCCGCTCGCTTGGTACCGCTTTTTGTCCGGAATGATCGATACGGGTCTTTTGAGCAACTTTGCTAATCAGTGATTGCTGCGCTTCGTCTCCACAGGTTCAGTCACAGACCACCCCGTCGGCTGCAACGACGAGCGATCGGTAACATGATGAACATCTAACCAGAAAACATTGAAAACTCAACAAAAATGGTGCCTACCAGTAGATTAACGTCTAGCAGTGGGCTGGGTTATTTTTTCTGAAGTTGCGAGAGATCCTGGTGGTTCCGACGTACAATACCGAAGGAGAAAGAAAGCATGTCGCCGATTCCCTCCTTGACCTGATGTGTTGTTTTTGTTGTCACGAAGGATAATACGAATGGAGTGCTCCTATAATAGGTTGCACTTCGAGTAGTAGGTGTAGAACTTCAGAGCTTGTATGCATACTGCAAACATAATGGAGCCATGTATCATCACTTCGCGGATGGTTCACTTCAACTATACGCATATCGCTTATCCTTTTAGTGCACACCTGTACACTTCTGTACTGCATTCATACCTTCGAGTACGAGGACTCCTACCGTACTCGAGTACCATACGTCATACTACCGGTAGTCCAGTATGTTTGTCAGAGTCCTACCGGTATCGTAGTATCGTAGACAGAAACGGACCAAATTTGAGCGCACATTATAAGCCGAAATTATCTGTCCATCACACCTCCACCTGTCAACTTTCAACTTTCTATCGGATCTGCATGAAAACAAGAACGAAAACCCACCGACGCTGAACGTTGCTTCATCGTCGTATCGAATCTACTCCATGCACTGTCAGGACTCTGGGTACTATACATGAGTACTCGCATCTTTCTGTCCTCGGCAATAACAACAACTTCATCCATCTTGTAACCTTGCCATGCCGCCTATGAAGTTGATCTCTATGCTTTGGTTCCTCCTCGCCAATCAAGGTGCGGGAAGTGCTCTATCATCACGAGTTGTTGCAGCAAAATCCCTGTTATCGAATAGTAAGCAATCATCCGCCTTCCCGTTGCAGCGATTAGAAAGTAGTCCCGAGTATCAGGATCTGGAACAACGTGACCGATCCTTTGCTCGTGCGCTTGTGACTACAACAGAACGTCGAATGGGTCAGATCGACAAGATCATCGATTTCTGTCGCGCGAAACCGTCATCGACAACTAGCATTCGACCGAATATGAGTGATATGCTTGTGGACGTGACATTGAGATTAGGCATTGCACAAATTCTTTTTCTGAATGTTCCTCCGCACGCCGCGGTCAAGGAGACTGTAGATGTTCTTCGTTCTACTCCATCAGTAAAGGTTCCAGAATCAAAAATCAAATTCGCGAATGCAATTCTGCGGAGGGTGTCTCGTGACGGACCAGCGCTGTTGGACGAGCACACGACGTCAGCTGACAATGTTGCTCCCTGGCTGTTAGAGAGATGGAGTCAAGATTGGGGTACTGAAAGAGTGGTTCAGATATCGGAGGCGTTCATGGGTCAGTCACCGGTCTATCTGTCTGTCAAGCAACAACGGGGACAAACAGTAGCTGAGCATGACGAGAGACTGAAGGAAGTTGCAGATGCGATCGGAGGCACGACCACTATCCTTCCAAATGGTTCCATCAGGGTTGGTGATGATATTAGCGGGCTCCTCAATAAGTGGCCGCTGTATGATGAAGGCATATGGTGGGTCCAAGATGTTTCAGCGACGCTTCCGGCAGTGTCCCTTTGCAGTGCATTTGACAGCAAGGAGGTGGAAAACTTGCACGTAGTCGACATGTGTGCAGCTCCAGGCGGAAAAACTGCCCAGCTTGTCTCTTTAGGGTTTGGTCGAGTGACAGCAGTCGAATCCAGTGCGAAGAGAGTCCCAAGACTGAAGAAGAACCTTGCCCGTCTTGGTATGTCTGACCATTGCACCGTCTGTGTCGCTGATGGAACCGAGTGGGTTCCATCTATTGACGACAGGCCTATCGCTGGAATTTTGCTGGACGTACCTTGCAGTGCCACAGGAACCGGAAGCAAGCGACCAGATGTTATGCGACGGAGTGAGGACATTGCAGAGCTCCTTCAAACCCAGGAGCTCCTTGCAAATCATTGTGTAGATAATATCTTGGAGCCCGGGGGGATTCTAGTGTATGCGACGTGCTCGATACTAAAGGAAGAAAGCGAACATCAGGTCCAAAAGCTGTTGTTGCGGAGTATCGGTGCCAAGATGGAGACGATGCCATTTGAGCTTGGCGAAATTCCTGGATTTGATAGTTGCATCGACAAGAATGGTTGGATGCGCGTGTTGCCAGGATCACTTAAAGGCAGTATTGGGCAGTGTGATGGTTTCTTTGTAGCACGGCTACGTCGCGTGTCGTAGGGGAGGAGTTGTTGAAGACGACATCAGCAAAGCATGGACACGATGCTGTCACGATTAGTAGCAAGTGACACATGATGAGTTTCTTGGCTAGCGTGCTTTAGTTTTGCTCTCAGCATCAAATTTGAATGCGTTCCTACAGGCTTCAAAAATCAGGTTGGTACATTGGGATGGCCTCAGGAGATACCTCCAAAACTTTATTCGTTCACTCGGATAGTACAGGTGCGAAGCATGCTCCTTAACGCATTGAAATCTTACTCACACACCAATGAGAGACTTCCCATAGGGTGAAGGTACAGACAATAGCACCATTGTAAGCAGGAGATGTCCTTTTTCATTAAACCACTTTGCGTCAATCCGCCAGATCAGAAGACGACGAATCGCTCCCGCCTGAATCTTCTGCCATAGTAGAATCAATACTGTCTCCACTCTGATACTCCACGTCAACATGAGGTCGCAATTCTCCAAGGCTTTGGACACGAATTTGCTGCAGGCGCTGCTGTTGTTGCATCCGATTCAAAGCTATCACACGAGCCGCTGAAAATGGTTCGTATGCTGTACCGGAATCAGATCCATCGCTTCGATCTGACGCCGAGTCATCCAATGAAAAATCGTCTGATTCTGAGTCAACATCAGAGTTGGACGCAGACGAACGATCCACCTGAACATGAAAAGGGAGGATATGTGAACATTTCTGGTGAACATACATTGTGGCAGGCAAACTACACAGGATCGCACCTCTATCTCCGTCTCAGCGTACTTGTTGACTGCATTGTTCAACTGCGTTTCACCTTGCTGGCGATCGATGACTATATCCAGAGGAGACGTTCCCAGCGCAACACCTGCTGACGTCGTAACATATCGCCCTTGCAATAAACGCGGTGTATTAAGACTTGAATCAAGGGCGGCACTAGCCGCACCATCTGAAGCTGATAAAGTGTCATGATTGGAAAAAACAGATGCTGTTGTAAGTCGAGTTCCCACTTCAGAAACAAGTGGATGAAGATCCGGCGAGTCCGCCAGTGTCGCCTGAGGCTCGTTAAGATGCCGAAAAAATGACGCGACTGTCGAATGAGAAGCAATTGCACCATCACCAGAAGTTGGCCCTAATGGTGGGGATGCGGTCAAGGACCGACTGGAACGTACGCGGTGGACAACATCTATATCCGAACCATGTTCAAACGTGTTTCGCAACGAGCTTTTGGCACTAGCCTCCAAAGATTCACGGGTGCTACCAGCGGCAAAGGGACTATTTGATTCGGCCGACGATTTCTCAACTGCTTTCCCGTTGTGTTCCTCGGAATGATTGTTTGAGGCTGCCACATTCTTGTCAATATGATGGCCTTCCTGAGAGAAATCTGCAGCAATGGATGGCGACAGTCGTCTACGAAATCTGCGATTTCGATGCTCTGATTCTTGTCGCCCTCTCTCGTAAGCGAGTGCTGCCATTTCACGCTCCTACAAGGTTTGTCAAGGAATGAAACAAATTAGTTCAACTGCAAGAAACAACATAAAACCTGTCGTGATATAAGGCGCATACGCACCTCACGCCTTGTTTGCAATGTTTGCCCTCCCCCACTCCCTCCAAAGGCCTGAAGAGATGAAGTCACCATCAGTAGTTTCTCCAAACAGTTGCAAAGCTTGTGTGTCTGCGTGTAATAACGAGTCGGTGTCAATAGCACCTCTGCCATCCGTTGCAAGGTAAAAGGTGCCCCCTCCCTATGCCCTTTACCATGGCACATTGACATCAATCGCTGCCGACGTTCCTGAAAGATAGCTTCCGGGTTTGCCTGCTTGCCTGCTATCGCAAACTTGCGTAGCTCAGCTGGCGACAATTTGTAACCCCCTTGACTTTGATAGGCATGATCCAGTACTAACCCAATGGCAACTGCGAAGGCCTGACCCAGGGATGTATGCTTCACGCGCCTAGCATTGGCAACCTGCAACGGTTGTTGCTGTCCGTGCTCGTTTCTTCTCCGGGAGCTGACGTCGCTGTTGTTAGTGGTCGATGTTCCCTCCGAGTCGCATTCATAGTGCGACGCCGTGTCCTCACGTTCGAAGCATGGGCAATCTGAATCACCCGGTAGATCAGACCGTTTCCTTTTGCCATTGCGATGTTTCGTTGGCTTGCCTTCGTTGTCCGCTTGCTGCCAAGAAAGCCAACTGCATCGACCATTGCGAGCGACAGATTTCAAGATTTTTCGAAGGTCCGAAGGAAGAACGTCCTTTGTTGTCTCCAAAGTCTTCACCGCAGTTGATGAATTTTCCATGCTTGACATGGTGGAGGTTGTTGTGAACATAATCACTCAGCGAGGGGAAAGCCTCTTGCGACCACTTTCCTTTTGACTGTCGAAAGCGATCTCCGCGTCCATATGGCAGCGCGATACCGTCTTACTGTGGGAGGCTCGGCAAGTACAACAAGTGTAACGCAAACAGGTTTATGGTTTATAAATATGCTGTACTGTGTGCGCTTCGGTACGAGGTAGGTAACAAGTAAAATGACCTCAGATTGGGGGGGGGTCGCCAAATCGGAGTGACAGTATCAGTACTACTACTTGTACTAGTAGTAGGGTAGTAGCTATCACTTCAAGATGTTCACTGTGTATTATATGATACTTGTATTAGTTCAAGTACTTGTACCTTGTCCAATAGTACGATACTCTACCGGTAGGTGCTTGTACTTGTACCGCGGCAGCCACTTTTGCATTTGCTACGTGCACAAATTCCCCCATGCGCGTTCCTTTGTCATACACTTCTAAAATAAGGGTCATATGCGGTACAGCACACATGTGACAGGTGTACCTGGTACCAGAAACAGAAGTCACAGCGACCTCGGACTTCCATGTCTATGTGCTGAGACCTGTGGAGACTCGTATTCTTCTTCACCTGCCAGGTGCCTGGTGGCGTGGGTACAATTACCGGTAAGAAGTACTCTGAGAACTCCAGAGGTTCCTTGGCGCCGTCAGCTGGCAGTCGGCAACACACGGAAACCTCATCGTCATGAATGATACTACTATCGTAGAGTTGCTTTTACGTGAATTGAGTACTCGTACAGTGGTGCACTTCTACCTGCATTTGTAGTGACAATGGTCCAGGTCCAGGCTATGGACTATGCGCAGAGGTCGTAAAAACTTTCTCAGAGTAGTCTCTATCTCAACTCTACTATTAGCTAGCTCTCTGGTCGTTTTATGTTCCATAATCAGAACTTTGCTGATACCCTCCATCAGTCAGCTCATCGCAAAGTCGCATATACGAAGTACAGTTTTCTCTGCAGAAGGCTTACGAGTATGTACATACCTGGCACTGGACCACTGGGAGTGTATGGATAATGGATAGTGAAAGGACTGCAAACTGCAAACTACAATACGACTACAGTACTCGTAGCCTACAGAACTGCCTTGTATCGTACAAGTACAAGTACCCATTGGGAATTGGGAACTCGAACAATACTGTACCAGCAGTACAGTACTAGTACCAGAGAATGCGGATAGTGCACAGTGCACAGGGCGTATGTACTTGTAGGCGGTACTCGTACCTCGTACCAGGCACAGTACATGTAGATATTAACACCATCACACCATCTGGTGCTGGTGCCCGGTGCTTCGCATTCGTACAGTACACCGGTACCGGTACTGTTGATGGGACGATATGTTCGTACGGTACTGGTACACAATTGCACAATTGCCCCTTCACTTCCATCATTTCAGCCTTGATTTTTCATAGGAGGCGGAGCGTAGGTTTAAGGTTCAAGTACCGTAGCACCTGGTACATTGTACCACCACCACCGCCCCCACCTCATCCAACCTGGTCGGTTGACTGCGATTGCCTGTTGTCAGTCATGCTCGGTGTATTCGCCAACAGTCAACAAAGCGGCCCGTCCTATCCTCCTCAGAATAAATTTCTCATCATGCACGAAGGAAGCTCGCAAGAAGTTGTTGTCTACGAGGACGATGGCGATGATGCCGCGCCTGCCTATGTGATTGATTCACTTCCTTACTTCGACGCCCTCCACGAGGATTATGAACAGTATGCACTTGCTCTCGTCGAAGAAGAAATGCAAAGAATGATTCCTCCCAAGACTTCCCGCCTGCCCCCACAAAAATTTAAATCTCCTCTATTACAAAACGACTACAAGACCCTCTCGGAACAGCCGGATTCGCCGGAACTTGACCTCGAACATCGCGCTATGGAACCACCGCTGGGATCCCCCGTCGAAGCCTGGCGGCAAGCGGTCCGAGAGGCCAAGGCAGAGTACGAGGCGGAGCGCCAACGCAGCACAGTGCTGGAAATTGAAAAATCAGACGCTTCTACGTATCAATGGAAGCACTATGGAACCATGCTCGAAACAATTCACATGGATGGACAAGCCCGGATGATAGCGGAAAAGGAAGCCGTTGATCGCATAAATGCCGAACGCCAACTGCATCAAGAGAAGGAGGGTCGCAAATTACATTTACTAGCATTGCAGTTTCAAGGTGCAGTGCAAAAGCGATTTCAACTGCAAGCGGCTGTGAACGATCTGGAACAGGCAGTCCTTAGCAGCAAGGGCGTCCAGAATGCACCATCTACTTCGACTGACAGCGTCATGGAGTAGGTTAAAGTTAAAGCGTACTACAGGCTACAGGTATGGGGAATGCTGCTCTATTGGTACGAGTAGCTATCAGAAGTAGATGCACGCTATATGCATGTGAAGCCAATGTGACGCCGCACCTCGTCTTCCTGCAACATTACAGCGTTCTTCACGTTTATAAATGGAAAAGTTACTTATTCATGGTATCTGTATTCCTACGGGGGTATAGCTCAGTGGTAGAGCGTTCGCTTTGCATGTGAAAGGCCCGGGGTTCAATCCCCCGTTCCTCCACGTGGATCTTCTTTTATCGGTCTCCCTACATAGAGCCCATAACGCCGAACCATCAGCCTTCCTACTGTACTCGTACTGGTAGCATGTAGGGATTTGTTCCTGTGGAGTGTGGAGTGTGGCGTGTGGATTGTGGATCCACACAGTGTCTTTCATTTTTTTGTGTTTTCACCCTCCACCATATGTATGCATACCGATTCGCAACACCTTCGTCGACTGACGAATATCGAATCAGATAACATTGCTTGGTATTCGGAGTACCACTCAACAGGCTTTCAGGGCCAGTCGCCATGAAGCAGAAAACCCTTTCCGATTTTGTTACAGGTAGTGTAGCGAAGAAAAGGAAATGCTTAGGCTCTGACTCAGTCTGGCATACTGTCGATGACAGCAAGTTTGCATCTTGTCCACTCTGCCAATCATTGTTTCCAATTCATGTGCTGATTTCGCACGCTGGGGCATGCGACGGAACAGCGCCCAGAAAGTCGACGGAACAGGTAGAACGCGAGCAGAACAGTTCCGCAAGAGTCGCCAATGAGAAGGATTTGCGTGACTTGAAAAAACGTCCTTCAGAGGAGTCAAATAAAGACTCGAGCATCGCTCATCCTTGGTGGACAAATCAAACACCCCAACAGCGTCTTCATACAATTGAAAACCCCATCGCTCCCTCTTCAGAACCAATCACCGGTCTCCACTTGTATCGTGAGTTCATAACTGAGGAAGAAGAACGACAAATTCTTTCCGAACTCGACGGCATTGCACAGCCTGTCTCGTTTCTTCCCTGGCAAGTTTCTCGTTTCAATGGTCGGCATAAGAACAAGCGTTGGGGGGTGCACTGCAACCTTCGTGATCGACGAGTAGGGCCTGCCGAAAATCCCATGCCTCCCTTTTTCTGCAACATTCTCCTTCCCAAATTGAAGCGTATCGCAGCGATGAAGAGTTGTACCCCAAACGAAGCCAATGCTATCGACTACCGTCGAGCTAAAGGCGATTACTTGGAAGATCACATGGATGATCGACAGCTTTCAAAAGAACCTATTGCAAATCTTTCCCTGGGTGGCGATTGCTACATGACCTTCATCAATCAGAAGAAAAAGTTAGGATCGAATGAACCCTTGCGTGTACTGCTACCCAGACGAACTCTGCAAATATTGACAGGCAATGCTCGGTACGACTATTCACATGGCATCCGTAACCAAGATCTCTTGGACGACCGCCGAGTGAGTGTCACCATGAGAGAATCACCGTTGAGCAAAGCAACTTAAGTTATCTAGTTAGACATCCACACCTCATCGTCTTCCAACACGAAATTCGACTCATCAAAATCGTCGTCCAACAATTCCCAATCGCCATCCTCATCGAAACCAACCAATTCATCAGTATCAACATCCATGTAGCCGCCATCCCTGAATGATCGCCATTCCCCCTCTTCTCGTTCTACCTCTTCTTCTGGAGGATTTTCATAAAGATAGTCCCTCTCCAGCAAATCTTCAGGAATGTACATGTTGGTGAGACCGGGAGCAAACTCAAAATCGTAAACGTCCACCATGACCAAATCCCTCGGCTTTGCGCCTCGGCGTTGCAATTCCTCGGATATATCCATGGCTTCCAACTGACGACCAAACCGCTCCACAGCTTCTGGGTATTCCCAGTGAGTCATGCGAGAGATCTGCTCAATATACGCCCCCTTGACGCGCCACTGTCCTGGGTAGGCAGGATCACTAATGATTTCAAAGTCATCGCTGTCTTCGTCGAGAGCATTGATCGAAAAGTCGATTTCAGGAGGTGGAGGGAGGTCTGCTTCAGGTTGTGTGGCGACGAATTTCTTGAGCCGATTCATGAGCTCCTTTACGTTTTCCCTCGTAGCCGCAGAGATAGTCAAAACTCGAGAATGGCCAGCTTCTTTCTTCAGCTGATCCACAAGCTCCTCTTGCACCTCTCGAACCTCTGACACATCGCATTTGTTGAGAACAACGACTTGAGGTTTTTCAGCAAGGATTTCGTCGTATTCCTTAAGTTCATTGTTGATAGTCTTAAAGTCTCCGATTGGGTCCGCGGATGTTCCGTCGACAACATGTAACAAAACCTTACAGCGCTGAACGTGGCGTAAGAATGCTTGTCCCAACCCAGCACCCTTAGAAGCTCCCTCAATCAATCCAGGAATATCACATAAGATCAGTCCAGCTCCTTCTTCTCCAAGGTCGCATACTCCAAGATTCGGCACAATAGTGGTAAATGGATAGTTGGCAATCTTTGGCCTAGCATTGGAAGCTGCAGCCAAAAGAGTGGATTTTCCGGCATTGGGCACACCCAAAAAGCCAACGTCGGCAACTAGGCGTAATTCAATTGATAACCATCGTTTAGCAGCTGGTTCACCGTGCTCCGCAAGTTTAGGGGCAGTGCGGTGATTTGTCTTGAACGCAGCATTCCCACGCCCCCCTCTCCCACCCTTGGCGACCAACAGGCGCTCACCGTGAGTCCGAAGTTCGCCAGCAATTTTTTGCGAAAGAAGATCTCTCACAAGGGTTCCCGGAGGAACTTTGACTATGGTATCCTTCCTTTCTGTCCATCAAGACCTTTACCCAATCCATTGCGCCCCTTCTGAGCTCGCATATGTACTTGGTTTCGGAGAGGCGCCAGGGTGTTGATCCCGTCGTCACATACAAACCAGACACTTCCTCCCGATCCACCTCGACCTCCACTTGGCCCACCCATGGGAGTTCCCTTTTCGCGTCTCATGGCGACACACCCGTTTCCGCCGTCGCCTCCAGCAACGTGCACGCGGGCCGTGTCGAAGAATTGCCATTCCGGGTCGTCGCGTTCCGATGCTCCATGGGTTTTAAGAGATTTCTGGCGACGATTTTCAAGTGTTTTCTTGCGGGCGTTCTCCGCATCTTCGCGATCGGCATCGAATACTTGGAAACCAGGATCTTCAGTGACTGGCGTCGCCATTCTGAGATTTAGTGTTCTGGATAACGAGCATGGTATCTGGAAACTATGGGCGACTGTGATGCCACACACAATCGCGGTGTATATTCTTGAGACCATTGATCTACAATGTAAAAAAAGGATCGGTGCCGTCAATCTTGAGATTCAATGATTGCAACGCCGGCGAAGACAGTGCAACGAGTGTGAGGCCTTTGTTTGTCCTACTGTGTCACTGGCGACTTCAGCGAAAGAACAGAATAAAAATTGACCAGCATCACTTCTCTCGATTTCCGACAAGTGATGGCAGGGCTCTGAATGCTCATAACCCAATCAGAGCTCTCGCGAGTTGGCCACATGCATACTGCATACGGTACTAGTACTACCATCACTCATACATACTTTTGATATCTGTAATGTACGGCTGGTACAGTACCAGGTACTACCATATCTACTCGATCATCGGAGTAGTAGAAAAAGGTACTGCAGTACGGGCGAACACGAATCCAAACATCCGAACAACGCTGCACTATTATCTGATACTACAGTACGCTTCATACTACTCTATCATCATAAGTGCATTTTTCACGTTCGAGTCAGAGGCGTTTCGTCATTTTCCTGATTCGAACCAGTCGGTTGTGCACGAATTGGAAAAAAAACCTTTAGACCAGCAAACAATTTCTGAACCATGCTGCGCGTCTCTCACCACCTCCTACCATCAATGAGATCTTTCTCATCCGCTCACCGGTGTCTATCAACAACAAAAACAACGACAAATCCAGGAAAGGTGCAATACGTGCATCCGCTTTCGCAACTGGTTCTTGAATATCTCCAGTCGGAACAAAGCAACTGGATCGAAAAACATGGCCTGCACACAGGGTTGCAGTTGGAGGACGACGGTACCTTTGTCATCAAGTTTCCTTCCTATGATAAGGATATGGCTCGAATCTGGTATGTTAGAACTTTGCTTTCCTAGATGATTTTGATTATTGTTTTTGAATTCACACTCACGTCATCCGATTCAACAATCAGGACATCGTTCGATAAGGAGGAAAAGAAGCACTGGCTGACAGTGCACAAAGGAGAGCTTGTGGGACGATTCATGCTGCAAGACAATATGAAACCTGCATGGAACGATGGGAAATCCACCCCAGACAAGATTAGAAGCGCTGTCGACAATATGATTCAAAAGATTGATGAGGAATCCAGGAGTCGGAATGACAACATGTAGAGTGCAAATCGTGTACCATCATTATATTAACGCCGTCGAGAGACGTTGAGTCTGCAAGTATGGTGTCACTCCACAGCTCCCTCTTTCAATCTATAGCTTAGTACTAGTATTTAACAATGTGGCACCCCAAGAGTCCCCGACCATGCCAAGGACTTGGTTTCAACTTCAACCAGAGTTCGGACCCATCTCGAAGTATTTTTACCTCCAACTCTGATTATTAGCAGCAGTACGGGGTACCAGCTCACCAATGGCAGTCAAGTCGTTATGGTTGGTGTGATTGATACCTCCGAAGTCCAACACGAGGTCGTTTTCTTCCATACTGGCTTCTGCGGCAGGTGATCCCGGACTAACGAAGTTAATGCGAGCAAATGGTACCAACGGTTCAGCAGCTGTGTCGACAGAGGAAGCTGGAATCTCGGTCATATTCGTATCTTGCACCATCTGTGAGGCATCATCCACTACTTCGTCCTGGTCGAGTCGGTCAAAGTGCCGCTTTTCGCCTCCCGGAACCCCGGCCACAGTCCCATCCCAGTTCATCACCACCCATTTTCCTGTCTTGGGATCAAACTTTGGGGTGGGTTTCACTGCCTTTCGCTTTTCGAGTTCTTCCGCTTCTTCCTGGGCTTTGCTTGGACTACGAAAGGCCGCAAGCTGGACCAACGCCTCTTCCACCTCTTTCATCAGAATCTTGTGATCCGTGCGAATGACATTGAGTCGCGTACGAAGGGTGCGCGCTCGAACCACATCGACATCACCTCGTGGATAGCCTTCAGAATCCACGAGGGGAGTGTCAATGCCCATGGGTGCACCACCTCCTTCCGGAGTTGCTTCTAATTCCGAGATAATGGCAGCACCTTCGGATTCGAGAGCGCGGCGCTTCACGTCCAACTCAGCCACGCGATTTCGGGCTTCTTGTTCCATGATTTGTCTTGCTGTTAACAAGATAATGGAGTATCTTTGATGATGTTGCTAGCCCGGTATGTATGCGTGTACGGGGTCCTTCTTGAGATACACTGCTCTGTGCTGACAATAACGACAGACTTGATTTGTTTTTTTATGACTGAAGGAGTAACGGTGCAGAGTTCGTGTGTTTAACTTGACACCCCTGCCCCCAATTGGTTCCATGTGAATCTTGAGTGTTCGCTTCGGATACTTGAATGGATCGGGATTTGTGATCGATACGATAGGTTCGTGTTTTGGGTATTGTAGCAGTAGACCAGTAGACTCTACTCCAGTGCCTTGTAAAAGGCTTGGGATGTGCGTACTGCATACGTGCCGCTAACACACTATAATAATCCTTAGCTCTTCAAACGGACGCCTCGATTTGCCTCACCTACAACCTATGGCGTCACTGCTAGCTACACTTAACTCATTTGTAACCTCTGGGAGTCGATTTGCTCAGGGTTAGTACCCCAACGCATGCATTCAAATAACACTGTTGTTTACTACCGTTCAAATCTCTTCTAAGGTGTAGACGTACTTGTGCCATTTTCACCCCTTCTCGTCACAAAATTAACCAACTTCGAAACCCAACCGACGACGGCATCAGAGGCTTGCACGACGACCCTCAATGAGGCATCAGAGGCTTGCGTAACGACTCTTAACGAGGCATCAGACGCATTCACAACGACATTTACCACGGCATCTACAGCGTGACTCGACGATTTCGCTATTGACTCGAATACATGTTCAATCCACCTGTCGCATCTTTCAACCGCCCTTTCCACTCCAGCTATCATGGACGACAACATCTCGGAGCTGACTCGAAGTGCAGCCGAGAGAAGGGATGTTACAGGGGAGGTAAGAGCAGTACCAATGCCGACACAAAATCCCGAAATACTCGCGAGTGAGGCAAAGAAAGCACGCGATACACTTCCCGTCATTGATTTTCCGACACGACCAATCAAAGACACCGAAGCCCTGAACAATGCACCCGGAAGGCCGACAACATAATACACGGCACCTGCAATAGATCTCCCGATGGCATCTCCTGACTTTCCCACGATTGTAACACCCTGGTGTATCAATTTCAGCGGAAACGTTACCACGGCAGACAACACATTGAAACATGCTGAAAGCAGACGGACAGGAAGAGCCAACAGGGCCCCGATTCCTTCTACCGCAGTAGATTGAATGTTTCGCGCAACTGTGGACATGGCCTTCTCCACAATTAATGCTTCCTGGTCGGTCGCACGGGAATTTGCTAGGGCTGACAAGCCAAAGAGAAACAATGCAACCCCCACAAGTGAAAGAAATGTCGAAAGGCCAGGACGGACAGCGTAAGTGACTGTGTTTCGTAGAGCTTCTCCTGATGTTCTTTGCACAATGTCATCGCCAACCACATCTGTGGCGAACTCCATCGAATGATCTAAAATCTCAGGATCGTTCAACGCATTATGAGCACTCTCCGTCAGCAAACTTTGCGTTGCCTTGAGAACCTCCTTATCCTGCCCAAGTCGCACGAGAAGTTTCGTTAACTCATCATAAACTTCCTTGTCGTTGATAATTTGTAGCACAAGCTTTCGTATAGACCTCTGAATGTCGTTATTCTGGATTGCATTTTGTAGCAGTTGCACTACTTGAGATATCGTCTCGGGATCGTTCACCAAATCGTGCCAAAGACTCTTTAACAACATTTGACACGCTTCTTGAAACTGGTCCGAATTCAATACACTTGCAATGAGATTCGCCACTGCAGATTGAACCACCTCCGAGTTCAAGACTTCCTGGATCAAATCCGTACTACTGGTGACGATTCGAGGTTTTTGGAGATCGTGAGACCGTCTATCTCTTTCCCCCACAAGCGTTCTAGGATATGCTCCGCCAGCTGCGGATCCATCAGCAAACGACGATAATTCTTCTCCGTGTGAGCGACTGGATCATCGGTCTCAATTTCCTCGTACATACTGTCCGACTTTCTCATTTGGCTTTATCGCGCGGGCATCAGTTAGTGAGTGCGAATCACGTACAGAGGTGCGCTTAATGTATCCAACAACAATCCAAAATCTTCGGGTTGACGATAGTGTACCATCAAGAACGTACCTGGCAACAAAAGGTGAAAAAATGATGACAAGTATGAGCACGGCTATCGCGTACACAGACATCAAATCTCCAGTATTAAAGTTTGTGGCACGCTGCCGCAGTGCCGGAACTATCTGACTGAGTCGTCCGGGCTCCTCCTGAGCTTTCTTGAGAGGAGGAGGAGGAGGCTTCTCGTCACTGAACCATCGGCGCTGGTGGTGTAGAAAAGGAAACGACCTGCTGTGTCCACCGTGTATAATCTGGAAATTGCTGTAGTTTATTCGACAACTACCCAACTGGATTGCGTGACACTTCTTTCGTGGTTGTATCGAGTTAGCTGGTTCGAAGGAAGAAATAAGACTGAAATGGGATGGCCCGGTGAAACGATTGCCTTCCACAAGGTTGTGGTGGTGCCATCGTTTTGGGGCCAGGCGTCGAACGGCCACTTGAAACATTGTGTCTCTACGACCAACGGGGCGCCAGACTCCTAGAGTTAAATCTATATCGATGAATCAACGTCTTGAATCAACATGAGTGTTCCTGTTTGTGAGCAACTCTTTGAATCATTCATTCAAATTCTGTCATCGTCGAGAGTCCAGATAAGATCACAACAAAGCGTCGGATTGCAGTTAGGATTTTTACGAGAGGGGTCAGAAAGTAAGATTCTAGATTCCACACCCAGGCCTCAGAAACTCAGATTCGAGATTACTTGTTCTGTATCATACTTGTACTGTACGAGTACACCGGAATGCACCCCTCCCCATTTGTTCCAGTACACTGGTATATTCCTTGTACAAGTATAATACTACGGTAGAGTAAAGCGTACAACATCGCCATCGTACTGTATTGCATGGTACAGTGTACAAGTGCTCTGCATTTCAGCAATGTTCAGAGTTCAGACAGTCTATTGAAGACAAACAACAGGAAGATATACTCCTGTACGAAGGTACCGAGGTACAATTCTGACTGCTAGAGCCACGCCCAGTCAACCTTCCTCCGTGATAACCTCCTCACGTACTGAAGAGCAGAACCAGGTTAGACTCGCGATAGTCCTCAACACCCGTTGTTCTGAATTGACTGCAAGTTTATCTTCATCCTTCATGCATCTGCGTGATCTGACGATACTCATTCTGATGATGTTTAAGGTGTTGAGGAATCCCTGAACGTTTTGGGCTTTTGGTCAACATTTTCTCACCTGGAGCTGAGCCAATCACTAGGAGGTGGTATGCGGTCCATCCCCTTTAAATGAAGGACCAGGACAAACATCACGAAGGTCGCACATGTGTGTGTTAGGATCTACTGTCCTTGAGATTAACACATAGGAAAAGAGTCCTCAAACACCTAGTCTGATACGTCGGGCGATTCTTCAAACTCTGGAATGGCGACAAGGAAAGGCGTCCCATTTATGCTGGCGTCCATGTTGGCTACTTGAAGGGAAACGAGCCGCACAGCTGAACCTTCTTCCTTAGTCCCATATGCAATTCCTTGCGCCCACACATTCCCTCCTTCAATTTGAAACTGCGCAATAATCTGTTCTATTCCGTCTGGGGATGTATCTCGTAAAGACGAATATATTCCACCAGTAGTAGTACCCTGTCCCAACTCCATAATGATAGTAGGGTCCTTGTTGAGAACCTGTTGAACACGATCTAGTAATTCGTCAACAAGTAACCGGTCTCTCGATTTCACAGAAGACCCAAACAGAAATAGCCCACCAACGACAATCACTGGAAGAGGTTTCGGCTGGAAGGCTGGAGGCGGAGGAGGAGCACGTTCGGCGAAGCAGCGCGACCTCACCAAACCTGTTGTTGCGGCTGTTATGGGAGAATGCCGTGAAAACGCATCGGCGCTAGCCCAAAGCAGGATCACCAAGGTCGACATGCGCATTGACATGGGCATAGCCACGGTTACTATTAGCTATTAGCACAATAGCTTGTCGTCCAGGATCGGTTTGTGGCATGTGTGCCTCTGTCGCTCACGTTCACATTTCGGTGCAGGGTTTCATTCCTTTGAGGTTCCGGAATCCGGAATATCTTCTGTTCGACAGTATGCCGACCGAAATGAAAAAATGAGTAAAAACGGTTACTCGAGAAGTGATTTTCCAACGGAATTTCGCACTTGACATATGACATATGCATATGACATACGACACATGACATACGACATATCATACGACATAGTAGTACGACATACTGTATGATCATATGATACGCAGGTTGGAAGACACCTCCACTCGCCAAACTGTATACGAGAAAAGCGTGTGGGCGAATCTTCGTTGATTCGGAAGCAGTCTATCGAATCTTGATCACAATTTCTGATAAGCAGCCATGGTTCGATACCTGGTAAAACCTGAAACCTCAGCTCGTACTTGTGAACATCATGCTGGATATTTGACGCTTCTTGTCTGCACTCTGCACCGCATTTCACACTCGAATTGGACAAGTCATCTACACTGGCATACTTGTACTGTAGTACCGGTAGTGCAATTACGCTATGCTCTTTCTTGTTTCTTCCCTCTCGATACAGAGTTGTGTCAACAGGAATTCCACTCACCTGCGACCTGCGACCTATGTAATCTAACTTTCAAACACGAATCTGTAAAACGCAATCTTATCGCGCTCCCCAGTCTTCATTTCAAAACGACCAGTATGCTTGATGACGAGCGAGCGAGTTTCTCAACCATGGTTGGCTTGTTCGCCATTTCCCTCATTTCATTTTATGTCCACGCGGTTGTCACAGAAGAACGTTTACTTCCAGCCCTAAATGTCATTTCCACCAAGCTCAGCATTCCTTACGACGTCGCAGGGGCGACAATAATGGCTGCAGGAGCGTCAGCGCCAGTGTTCTTCGTTAGCGCAGTCGCCTTGTTCGTTGCGAATTCACCACTTGGATTGGGGGTAAGTCCGTGGATTCCCCCATTTTCATTGTCACCTTTTTTGAAGGGCGACCATCCCGCTCATCATCACTACTTACCTCAACCATTCCCACCCTAGACCATCCTTGGCTCTGAAGTTTTCAACCAGCTGGTGGTCTGCTCTTTAGCTGTTTTTGCTTCTAAGACGGGCACTTTGGAGCTCGATCGTGCTGTTGTCTCACGAGAAGTCTTTTATGGCACAAGTGTTTGTTTCTTGTGGTATGTCCTGCACGACGTTGCGCCAATCGATGGCGACGACGAAGAGCACCTCTTCATCAGCTTCGTCGATGCATGTTTACTGGTTAGCGGCTACGTGATGTATGTTGTCGCCTGTATCAACTATGACTCGATTGTCACCTTGTTTTCTTGTACGGTACCTGGAAGTGACGCTGCTGTACATCTTCCGCAAATGGTAAGGAGTCCGATGCTTCACCATGTGCTCTGCAACGCGTTTTTATGCTGCTGCTCTGAACTGTTCATCGCTTACAATAAAAACCACATTCACCAATTCAAAGCGGCATGACGTCGGTCCCCTTGACAGCGAATCATTTGGTAAATCAGGCATATCTGATCCTGTTTCAAATTTTGCAAACTCTTTGTCGATATCGGGAGCTGAACAAAAGCGCATTGCCCAAGAAGAGCACGATGACGAGGCCGGCAGACTATTGCCAACTGCTAATAGAAACGATCCTCTTTACGACGGTGTGAACTCTGTAAGTTGCACATTCGGTCATGACCACGCCAAAACGAAACGGTTGCCCCCGTGTCTCACATATTGTCTCGAAACTACTTGTATAGTCTCACGAGCCCATGTCGTGTTTACTTTGGCAACGAAATTTTTTCTACGATAAGTGCAAAGTGGCTACACATGGTTGGAACCTACGTCGGTTCACGTTAAGCTCCAGCAGCGTTCAGTCCGTCTTAGACGGAGTGCACTTATCGACGCAACCCATAACTTATCCTGACTTCAAAAATATAGAAGTCGATCCAGATCGTCTGATTATGAAAGTAATTCCTTCTGATTCAAGGAAGAGCAGCTGTAAGTGTTTCATTGATGGAAGAAACGCTTCGTAAACCAGCACTTGTTGCTCACAAATTGCGTCAAAGATTACCTCATGGCCCCTGATCCTGACGTCTTTGCCGCAGTGGTAAAGGGGCTTAACCAAATCATTGATGCAATCGCCATTGAGCGCGGAAATGATTGCGACTCATCTTGCGAAGATGCTCAGGCGCTGAGCGAGAATAGTCACGGCTCGCTCATTGACTTTCCCCAAGGCAAACCAATCGTGCGGGTGGCGTTCCACATTCTTCTGTTCCCAACCAAGGCGTTGTTGCATTACACCGTTCCCGATGTTCGAGTTTTGGACGGTCAAGGAATGCCGAAACCTACATTAAGCAAGGCGTTTGCCGGAGTTGTGATGAGTCTTGTGTGGCTCGCTATAGCTAGTTGCGCTACGGTTGCGTCTCTTGATTGCCTTGCAGGTGAGTGTATGTAATGTGCGGCTGCTCTTGTGCGGCCTATAAACCAACCAATTAATCGGCAGACTTGATGAAAGTGTCCCCGGTCCTTGTTGGATTAACTGTGTCGGCAGTCGGATTGTCCTCCCAAACATCGTCGCTTCAAAGGCAGCTGCTAGACGTGGATTCGGCAACATGGCTATATTGAATGCATTGGGATTGAACACCTTCAGTATCTTATGCGCACTCGGCTTCCCTTGGATCTTCTATACATCATTGGCTACTCACTTTCAGCCATATGATGTGCTTCGCAACGATGGCGTCTTGGAGTCTGTATTGTTTCTTTTGCAATCTCTTGTCGTTTTCATTGTGAGCGTTCTTTGAGCGGTTTCAAACTATGCAAATGGCATGCCGTTTTCTACATCATCCTTTATACGGCATTTCTGGTATCCTCCGTTCGAGGAGTCTACCTTTAACTTAAACTCAATTTTCAACGCGTACAACTAAAATTACTTCCCTCCACGCTTATTAGTCATGGCTCGTCTTGCGCGCGAGTCCTGGATGCGCACTACCAGGGCAACCACACGACTTCGCAACGGAGCAGGGAGTCTCTTGACTCCGGAAGCCAGCTTCGAGGAACCCCATTGTCTCGTAGTGAACAAAATATCGCGGAATCTTACTCTCCCTCTTGGCTCGGAAGCCTTGACTGGGGCGAGGACCTTGCGCGCAATCGGTGCCCATTCTTGCGAGAGACTCCACGGAATACCCAAACGATTGGACAATCCCTTGATAAGAATCGAGGAACGACCCACCAAGACGAGGTCTTGTGGGAATGACTTGAGCTCCTTAACCGGGGAGTTCGGGCTTAGCTCGCCCTTATCGTACCCTCCAGGAAGCGTCTCCACAGAGCCATCGAAAAGCCACATTGCGACAGCCGCGGCACTGAGGGGGTATTCAAGTGGGTAAGGTGCAGTTTCACAGTATACCGTACAGTTGAGCAAGATGAAGTTCCAAAGCATGATACACAAGAAAACAGGACTTGTGACTTACGCCTCATCTTGCGCGTCTTCATTAAGCTCAACGCCAAGTTCTAGAGCAAGATTCCCTATCATCTCCAGGTCAAGTGGATCTTCGTCACTTTTACGATCGTCCAGTGCAATCATGACCTTTGCGAGCGTTTCGCGGTTTCGCCCTGAAATCTGTTTCACTTGGCCGAAATCTATCAGCCCAATGCTGCCGTCATCCAAAACGAAAAGATTCCCAGGGTGGGGATCAGCGTGGAAAAAACCAGTTTCCAAGATAGTTCTTCCAAATACATTGGTGAGCGCTGTCAATAGTTTGCGTCCAAACAACTTAGCTTCAGGACTGTCTGGACTAATTCCTTTCTTGGCCATTTCTTCCCGAGCTCTGTGTATCAAACAACGGGCGAATAGACACCGTGAGTCAGCTCCGTTGTTATTAAATTCGTGGAGTTATCCGTGTTCGAATTGGCGAGACCTGAAAACCCAATCGTCTTTCAGTCCTACTCACCTCGATAGTGGCACACCCTTCAAGTAATCCATTACCAACACTCGGCGACTGACAAGGCCTGGAATAGGGCGAGGTACAGTAAGTGGGGCTCAACCGGTCGGCCCTCACTATCAGTCGTAATGGTCGTAAAGATGCGATCCATTGCTACGGCCTCTGCCACAAAATCAAACTCATCGGCCAAAGATTTCTCAAGCTCACAAAAGACTGTGTAATAGTCCAACGGCAAGGCATCGACGCCACGAAGGGCCTTGCTGATTGAAATGAGATTCGCAATATCACCCAACAATTTGCTTTCAATGCTCGGACGCTGACATTTGATGGCCACCTCTCGGGGTCCGCCATATTTTTCCGTCAAGACGGCCCGATGAACCTGAGCGATGGATGCGGATCCAAGGGGAACGTCGTCAAATTCACTAAATACGGAATCGAAGGGCTCGTTCCGATTGAGGAGCTCTTGTTTGATAATTGCCTTCACCAGAGATGCGGGCATAGGGTCGACATTGTCCGTGAAAGAAGACAAGGCTTCGGTGTACTGGGGAGGAAACAAGTCTTGTCGGGAGCTGATGATCTGCGCTGTTTTGACGTAAAAGCCCTTGAGGGAAGAAATGACAGCCGCTAGCTTGGCAGATCCGTCGGCATGGAGAGGATCCCAGACACTCTATCGAACAACCACATAGAGGCTTCAGTGAGGTGTGTCCACTTGGTTTGAAGGTGGCTAATCTCGCCTACATCATGCGAGGAAACAGAGGCACGTACCTCGATTTCTTCGTCACTCATAGTTTCACCCAACAAGCCTTCTCGAAGCTTCATTTCAGCGAATTTTCCATAATAATTTGCAACAATGGGGACTGCCACACTCCAAAACGTGGCAGCCCTCTTGAGTCGATCGACCGACGATAGCGGTGGGGGAAATTCGACTGCTTCGTCGTCGTCACTGTCGTTCGTATTTTCAATCGCTGGCGGAGATACAACGGTAGAAGCCGAAAGAGAATAAGCTTTGGCACCAACTGACACAGCTGGGGTAAAGGCAGCTACACCGCTTACTCTCAACAAGATTGCCGAAAGCAGCAGAAGTCGCTGCAAAGGTCTTGTCATGGTACACGGAGAGACAACAGTTGCGATTGTAGAGTGGGCGTGAAATCAAGAGAAAATATCTGTAAAACGTGAAAAATGACGTCTCCAGAAAATGGGGCGCAGACATCGACGATTTCCCTTTGTATGCATACTGGTACTGTACGTGTGAGACTCGAGCGAAGCAAGTCGCTACAGTATGGTAAAATTAGCAAATAATACTGGCGTACAAGTACGGTATTCATACCAGGAGTACTCGGAGTTGGTAACACAGTATGCATACGAGAAGTACTGAGCACTCCAGTATACTAATCAGGAGTGGTACGACAGTACCTGAAGCACTCCACTTCTTACAGTAGCGTTCAAGGTACAGTGTACTCTACTGGAGTACCAGGGTACGACTACGCAGCAGTACGTGCTACTTTCTCATACTACGACTCCAAGTACACCACGTCATTCAACAAGTGCCACAATGTCAATTGGTTCGCACGCACACAGTGACGTGAAGGACATCTACTACAGGTAGGCTGGAACCCTGAACCACATTTCCTGAATATACACATACATATATGTTTAACCCAGGTATGCTCTCTGACATCGACTTCCGACACATCAATTCTCACATTCTTCACCATAAAACAGTCAGTGCTAATCATACCAGTCATCTTTAATGAACTCCTTTGCCTCCTTCAAAGCCCTCCTTTTTGTGCTCGTGACATCCGCGGTTGTTGCTTTCTCTCCTCCCAAGCCATCTGCTCTCCACTCTCGCATCACACAACCTAGCAGTACAGCACTTGCAGTTGCTCCGACAATGGTTATCTACTGATCCATCAAGGTGTGTTCTGGTTACCGTGACAAGAGTTTTGATCAAATTGAAATGACTCTTGATCCCTCAGACTCTCACCTTTCCAACTCTCCCCTTCTCGTTTGGACTCTAGACCGCGTTTGACGCGGTCAACTATGCCGTCGGAAACACGGATAAACTCCGTGGTACCGGGGTCTGGTCTGGCGTCATAAACTTGGAGCGTGAGCCCAAGGACGAGGCTGATGACCAAAAGGCGTCTCCCAAGGGGAAGGACGCATCCATGAGTAAGGTCCCAGGCAAGGACAAAAAGGATGGGCCGCCATCGAAGTAGGCGTGAGGACGAGAGCACGGTACTCGGCTTGTGTGTGCTACAATGAGGAGGAAAAACGATGGAGGAAGAACGGCTGAATGACGAATGGGACTGAGCATTCTTTACATGCGCGGCTCTTGTTCTGAAACAAAGAGTAAACCGACTTATCTCTTGCACGCTGAAACTTGTGAGGGAGAGGTGGGTTTACTTAGCATTTCTTGACGCCATTGTGACAACTTCACAATCGACATCATAACCGACAGTACTAAGATCACTTTATTCATGAAATGGAGCTTCAGCATCACCAGAGCGCAGTTCGCGGCATCAAAAGTCAATAGCAAAATTTCATTAGGACGCGCTGCCGCCTTCATGCTACCCCCAACACTAAGCGTATGCGTACCACCGATCACCATTACATGGCATGTTGCATTTCATGGTTTTCATCTTGGTCCAGGAGCTACACTATCGTCGGCTCAGTGGGCGGGCATAATACGTCGCGTGCCAAATGGCGCATCCAGCCTCAGAACTCTAGGAGATGATCGATTCTATTCAGGTCTTGAGTTGGATTCTAAGTTTCTAACTTCTCCAGCTCAAGGACTTTTGGCGTACTCGATCCTTTAAAGATATGTTAATAGCTCACTCCCGCAGAAGAGTTAGGTACCACTCTAAGTGTGTTCTACTACAGCAAGATGCCACGTAGGAAGAGGATCAGCAGCGTCGTCGTCACCAAGAATGGCCCAGCATCCAGTACTGGTATCCCTCCCGCCGAAGGAAACTCTGGTATTTTACTGCCACACTTGAGACCAAAGTTGAAGAACGGTGAGGTCGCCTCGGACGGATTTGGTGGCGTCATATTATTGTAGGCGTTGGGTACCGTCAAGGCTTCAATGAGAGGCGTATCGTTAACTCCAGGAACACCCAATCGAAACACAGTGTAACCACCGATGCCCTTACTTCTACCGTACGCAATATGATCCACCATTGCGGCAGCGTCATACTGAGAATCGGGAAAGGAGGTAGGTTCATCAAACCACCCCAATCCAAGGTTGATGCTACTCATTGGACGACCCGCCCAGGTCGTGAACGACACCCACAAGTCAATTTCATTTCTCATTACTGCTGTATCGGACGTGTACTGCATCGGCACAAGATGATCGACAAATTTATTTCCCAACCACGTCACGGGATCTTGTTGGTAGGACATGAACGAAGGGCCTAGCAAGGAATCGCTGTCGGCGCTTTGCAAGTTCATTTTGTTCACCAATCCAGTTCCACCTTTTGCGGCCTCTAATATGAAGTAGTTCTTGGAGTTGGCGTCGAACCACTCTCGATACCAAGTGGGCACATCTCCTTCCCAGTCAGGGTCGACTCCTCGATACGTGACAGTTGCGGCAGGAAAGCAAGTTGATAGAAGCGTCGCGCCAACTCTATCTGTCACCTCGCGGATCGCCTTGATCGTCAATGACACTCCCTCTTGTTTTGCTTTGTCTGAGGCTTCCCATGTAGGATATCGAATGTAGTCGATCGCAATACCATCGAGACAGGGGAAACCGGCAAGAATGTCTTCAACCCATTGAACTTGTGCAGCTCGTTCTTCTGGCAACCTGAAATCGGCCGGGACAGGGTTAGTTCGTTTGAAGTTCGATATCCACCCGAACGCAACAAGACCGGCAACTTTAACCTCCTGCAAGAAATCAACGAAAGAAGTCATCTCCCTCGCTCCGTAGTTCTTTCCTATCGGAGGCATGTCCATGAAGACTGTATTCAGGCGAGCCTGTCGAATCTTCTCTATCATACGTATCCGGTCAGCGTATGTCTTAATTGAATCATGGCCTACCCAGGCCCCTCGAAGCTCTGTCTGCTTCGGCATAGTAGTTGCGTAGTATTCTGGTCTCTTTCGTTAGATGAATTGTTTGTTAACAAGGTGGACTGACAGGTGCGCCCTTGTTCCGGTTGTTACAACAAGACTTGAAAAGAGAATTCGAAAGTTTTACCACATCGACTCTCCGACCCTCGACACACATAGACCCGAAGCGTGGAACGCCGAAAGGTGACCATCACTTCTTTTTCGTGGGAAATCTCTTGTATGGCGATTCAAGTCGTGCCACTAGGACAATGTTGCTATGTAACGCGTTGTTTCCCTATGTCATATTTCCCATCAGATACAAGATCGACAACTACGACAGTAGCACGTTTGGTTGTACTTACAAAGTGAACGACGTATGCATACGAGGACCAGGAACTATGCATATACATATTACCCATGGCCTATTTAGTGTTTTATTTAGAAACAGTCGGAGTTTCGACATGTAAACTGAAAACAACTATTTTTTTCACCACAGCAAAAATTTCATATAGAATTGAATTTTATACAGACTTGAAAGGGGGGATTCACTCTGGCAGGCTTGTGAAATCTTCCGCCGACCGCCGAGTCACTCGTATCATAGTATGAGTTCATGTGCTTCTGTGTCGATCAAAATCAAAGCAATTGACCACGAACCACACCAGCCCCCGCGCCCAGCGTCGCAGCAAACCCACGTCATTGGCAGGCAGGCAGAGGCTCTACAATATATGATCCATATTTGTATATATGCCATATGCATACTTGTGATAGGAAGCGCATTAATAGTTTTCAAAGATAGTACATACCTGGTACCAGTACAGACTACAGACTGTATGCAACTCGGAGCTCGGAGTACGGTTGGAACACTACCAGTACTGTTGCTTGGAAACAGGACAACCCCGTACTGGAATGCTGCTTCCTCTCACAACCAACCAAATTCCGCACAAATCATTACGTGGAGTTCGGAGTCCTACTACTAGCTAGTACACCGATAGCTCCTATAGAGCAATAGCCACAGCCAAAGCTAGTGGTAGTAGAGCTACTACGGCAGTAGCAGAGCAGTTGGTAGCGTTCTACAGTAGGCCAGTATTCGCAATTCAGAAGCTGCCAGCAGCCAGCAGGCGAGTACGAGGATTTGTCCTTGGAGTGTAGACATAGAGTGTATCATACCCAGAGTACTTGTACTTGTACATGAACCTGTAGTCTATTCTGTACCGAAGTTTTGTACTATGGGTAGCGTACTATGCTACCTGTCTAAAGAATGTACATGTAGGTGGCCACTTGTCACAGAACGAGAAACTTCAAACCAGTGAGATGTCGAGTCCGCGGAAGAGGTCCCAATGGGAAAATCCTGGAGAGCCATCGCAAGAGGATGATTTAGCAGTAGCCGCATCCTATGCGCAAATCCCGCTGTACAAGTACGAGCAGCCAAAAGATCTCGAGTCAGAGCCGGTGAAACCGACGGAAGGGCATTCCGACGGCGATGCCACCAGATCCGACATGACTGCCGATGGCGAAGTGATAGATGGGCAGCAGGAAGGAACGGAGTTAGGAACAACCGAGAAGATTGAATTGAAAACTGATGGTGCTGATGATGACGATGAAAAATCTGATGACGAATCCGAGGTGGACTTGACTGAAGCGTTGGCACGGATGATCGACGCCGACGAGGGAGTTGAGGAGGGAGCATCGAAGAAAATCCAGCGCCCTACGACGGAGCACGAAGTGGACCCATACAGCACTCCTCTTGAGGAGCTTCAATCGAACTTTCAACTCAATCTCACTGTGGAGGAAGAAGAGCATCTGCGTCTGGCTGATGGTAACGAACACTCGGCCTCGTTACAGCTTTGTCCTGCTGGTCACATCTCTTGTCACATGGTGGAGGATCGCACCATTGTCGTAGAATGTACACAGAAGCATCCGTTAGACGAAGGCAGTTTGCTCGTGATTCGCGTGAACGATGACAAAAACCTGCGCTTGCTTCCTTTGGGAAGGTGTTCGAAGTGTTCGGTCCAATAAGCGGACCGCTTTACACGATTCGACTGCCTCCTCCACCATCTCGTCAAAACAAGAAGAAAGAATCCACGAAGGCTAATGTTGTAAGGGATCAGGACCGAGCTGAGGATGATAATGAAATTTCTCTCAGTGACACCGACGAAGGAGAGACACCCAAAGACAAGGACGCGGAGGTAGTAGAAGAGTCTCCTCTTCAATCAGATGATTGGTCGGCAACAGGTCAGTTTACAGCGATATTGGCTGCCGAGCCTCGTCAAACGGTGTATTACATCGAAGACGAAGCGAAATTGCTCGACACCTTTGCCATTATGAGAAACAGTGGAAAGGGTTGCGACGCGTCGAATTTGTTCGACGAAGAAGTGTTGAATGCCAATGAACTTTACTTCAGCGATGACGAAGAGGAACGGCAATTTAAGTCCAAGAAAAAGAAGGGAAGCCAGGCGAAGAGCCAAGACGTGCGTGGGGGGCAGCGCGTAATTCCTGGGTTTCACGCACCAGCTCCGTCTCAAATTCCGCCTCCGCCGCCCCCAAAACAGCACAGCTCCTCCAACTCGAGGCCATTCTATCAACACCCGCACATTTACCCTCATCCCCAACAGTATCAGGTGTACCAACCTCCTGGATTTCAACCGGGGCAACCATATCAACAACCGCAGTATGCCTATCCCCCGATCGGACAATACTACAATCCCCAGGCGGGGCCGCAATATCTCCCCCCTCCTCCGTATCCATACCCACCGCCTCCGGATAGTACTGACGAATCGGACACCGTCTACTACCAATGATCACGTCCATGGCAAGCAATTGACGTGAAGGATGGTTCCAATTACAATGAAAATGCTCAGATATACGCCAATCAAGAACCTTGTCGAACACCTGAATATCTTCGACTCGGAGTTACAAAGATAAGCCAAGTGCCAATAGATCGCAGGACAGGTAGAGCAAATTAGGCGTGTAGTGATTTGAACGTGCGCGACTGTGAGGCCCAACATGGCAACGGCTGCCAGCACGGCATAGTGCGACAACATTCTTGGTCCGTGCAGCATGCTTTCCTCTGAACGGCTCTGGCTCGAGTCGTCGCCGCAACGGCGCAACGCCCACGTAGCCCATTGAATACAATCGAATAGACTACCTTTCGTGTCGTTCCTCGACATGTGTTCCTTCCAACTTATTCGGATCCACCTCGACACTCCCCATGCACTGCAAAATAGTATGGGAGTTGCCATCAAAAAGTTTGGTATCTGTTTTAATTCATAGTATCGAAGGAAGCCAACGTTCCAGTGTGCGCTCTGAACGTAGGTGTAGAGCGATCTCATGTCGGTATGACACCATTCAGGTTGCAGTTCTCCATTGCAATGGACATGATATCCAGCTCGATCGTGTAACACTGCGGGTGCTACTACTGCCACGGCAAGCAACGCGTGACATGTGAGGCATGTCAAACGTTTCAGCATGGTTAGGTTCGTTTGCAAACCCCTAGCGACACCTTCCACCAGAAGCCATGCCGCCACAAGACATCCATTCGATCGCGTATAGGATGCTGCCATCCAGGGTATCACGGCCAGATAGATGTAACCCGATGTATATAATGCATATCCTCCAAAGGTACACATGGCAAAGAAGGATTCCGAATATGATGTTGCGAAGAAAATGGAGGCGGGGTTGATGCAAAACAATGTAGCAACCATGCCTGCAATATGCACAGCTTTATCGCTGGGCAATGTCAAGCGAAGCGTCAAGTCGACCAGACACAACAACGCTATAGAAAATGAAATAGTATTGATCAACAGTGCCGAAAGGACGAGGACACCTTCAAACGTCGGCGGCAAAAACGTTTTGGGCAGAATTCGTATCAGAATAAGCGCACCGTGTCGAATCACGAGAGGAAACAAGGGAAAGAATGCATGCGCCTGCTCTGAATCCAGAAATGGATCGTCGATCCCGCTTGATGGCTCTCGCCTCTTTCCATCGGCTGCCAATGTGAGAAATCGAGCTGCGTCCCATTTCGTCATGGGTTGCAGGAAGAATCTGGAGAAGAACATCGTTTGGGATGATCCCAACTCGACGCACTTTCGTTGCAGTCCTTTTCGCGTGTAAGATTTCCAATCTGGATCACAAACTAGTCCTTCGAGGCAGAAGCAGTTTGACGAGGATCGTAGGTCGTATGTCAAGACGTCGTCACCAGCATTATGATCTGTTATTGCAGCATCTGATACTGCCATAAAGATAACTAGCAGCAATCTGAAGGAGCATGCCATCAAGAGAAGTCTGGTTAATAGTGCAATCCTAACGGTGCAGATGTCAATCGCCGGCATGGTGACACATTGATTTCATGTTTTGTCGGATTGACAAAACATTCCATACACGAGATATCTCACTTCTCTAAATTCTGCAAAAAATCATTCATTTTCGGATATTGGACCATCCTACTGAATTCAGTTGAAACTAACTGAATTCAGTTTCCAACTCAAAAATAGGATATCTTTTGAACCAGTGCAAGTATGCGAATGTGTCCACGTGAACAAATACAGAAGGAATCTAGTAGAATTCACGATATCAAGATGCGCTTTATTGGACCGGTAGTTGTTGAGATACGAAATTTTGAAGTTGCGTTGAAGCACGAAATTTTTCATCGTTAAGAATTAAAAAAAACCGCCTCGCAATGGCGACGGTGCCAACATCTCGGTGTACACGACGTTTCTACAACCCCAGACACTTGCTGCAAAGCACGTAAATGAAGGCAATATAGATGTGCTCCATGAGCTTTTGCGGTGTGACAGAAGCAGAAAACGGCTTTGACGACTAGGCAGTCGTGTATAATTAGGCGTCATGATGATTTTAACGATGGGCACCTCCTCCATACCATCACACTCATGTGGCGGAAGAAGGAGCGCTTGAACACGTCGTCAAGATAATCGACAAGACTATCTTGAAGGTGGGAGCTGTGGCTGTGGAGGAACAAGCAAACGAAGCTCTTGAAATCCCGACAGTTTTGAACGATGGAGATGCATCAAAATTCTGAGCTCTGGGTTTCTGTTTTGACGATGATAATGACCCATCCCCAGAGAATGTTGCATCTCTTACAAGAAGAAATCCCAATGAATGCATAAACCAGTTGTGGAATTCTGTTCCATACTGTGATCGTGGTTTTGTGGTGGTAATGATGTCCAACCGACACTGATTAGAGCTGATGGCAAGCGACGCATCACCCAAATCGAATTCAGACCGTTTCTCGCAACAGCACTTGTTTACATTTCATTTGAGGCACAAGAGAGAAAATGTAGGCCTGAAAACTTCATCAGTTGATCGCTCTGTGGTGAGGAAATGGCACTAAAGTCTGCGGTGCACGCGACTTTTGAAGATTGGACACATCATACCCACAACTCATCTGTACGACATTGAATTGCAAAAAAGACATCAAAACGTATTGCAGCTGCAAGGCAGGGTATTGGAAGTGCTCGGTATTTATCAGAAGACGCATTACATCGAGAGATAACGACATTGTAGTTGAGGACTGAATTCAGCGAAATAGAAAATGTCGATTTTTGCTCGAGTTACAACAGTCAATAACTCAGCACCCACACAAGTAACATCCATTTTTCTTGTTACCTGATTTAAAAGCATGTAACAATGCACAAAATGAGCCCTCGATCACCTCCAGAGTGTGTTTAGTAGTTGCGATAGCGACCTTCTTGCAACTACTGAATTCAGTAGTTAGGGTGATTTTTAAGCCGTTTTTGTAAAGATTTCACGGATTTGAGTTTTATTCTCTGCTAAACGACGTACCAGTACTTGGGTACTGGGATCGGCGTGTGCGCAGTGCGCAGGGCACTGGAAATGAATCGTGATCGCGTACTGTACACTGTACACTGCTGCTACATTCACTGATGCTCACACTTCATGCAGAGATTGTAGCGACCATGACAGCAGCATTAGATTGAGCCATTATGATCCTGCCTCGCATACTGGTGATTGATTGTAAGCAATAGATTATGTCCAACAAACCAGTGTACGTTCCACCGCACAAACGGAAACGGTTCCATGGTGCCTTCACGGGAGGCTTCTCCGCCGGTTACTTCAACACGGTTGGAACAAAGGAGGGGTGGAAACCCAGGGAGAGCGTCGTTGCGGACCAAAATGCTCAGGATTACATGGATGACCAAGATTTTGATGAGTGGGGTGGACCAACTGCGGTGAAACGAGATTATTCAGCATCGGAAGATCAGAAAAAACCGACAACATCAGTGCTCGATTGGAGCATCGTCTCCACGCCGAAGAATGTAGGAACCCGCTTGCTCCGTGTCCTTGGTTGGCGTGAGGGGTCAGCTGCATACGTGCCAGCAACTAAAGAAGACACAGCGCCCTCTGATGATAAGAACGATGAGGAAGCGGCAGTCCTGTCGCAGAAGCGTCTCCGGAAGATACGACTCCAACAAAACTTGGTTCGCATCCCGCCGCCCAAATTGGATGCAGGCGGTTTGGGGTACGACGTCTATCGTGACGCGCCCGAATTCCAGGCACATCGAGACAAGCGTCGACGAGAAGCAAAACAACGAGCGCATGCCGCAACAACCAGTGGAGGCTCCAATACCTATCGATTGTCAGATCTCCATAACGATGGAAACCTCGGTGCACGACAAACGAATGAAACGGATTCAAAGGCACTTCATGATGTTGGAGATCAGTATTTGTCCTACGAAACTGTGCATGAGTTTGTGGGGACTAAAACCGCTGGAGGCTTTGCCTTACGAGAAGATGACGACGATGTTTACGACGAAACCCCGTCTGAAACAAAGGCAATTCACATTAATAAGGACGAGTATGACACTGAGATTTACGAGCACGAAAGCGACAATGACGACCCCGAGTCGGGCAAAACAAATTTGGGAGGTTTGCTGTCTTCGTGGGCTACCGGTGATTCGCGTACCTCCGATCGAGGTACGACGTCCGATGGTCGGCAACCCTTTGCTGGGTTTTGTTTGGGAGGAACGACTGCACAAGTCGGCAACGCGAGATTTCCAGGTCCGGAGGTTCCAGCAAAATACGTCCTGAAGCGTCATGAATTTCGAGACGATGAGCATCCCGCAAAGCTTCAGCAAGTGGCTCGACAAGAGCGGGTTCACGAACGAAGACAGGATGCGCTTCAGCGACTAAAGGACCCCATGGCTGGCGGAACATTCTCAGGTCTTGCGGCAGCAATGAAGAACCGCTTTACAGCGGCGACTGTACCAGTCACGACAGCCGAGGCGATTACTTCGCCTGTAGGTCTGTATAGACCGGTCGTTGGGGCGAAGCCAAAGGACGCATCTGAAGACGTGGCGACAAACGATGTCAAAGACTACACCATAATTTCGAAGTCGTACCTTGTGTTTTATCCAGAGTTGCTAGTTTGCAAGCGCCTCGGTGTCACGCCTCCAATACACTCGAACAGCAAACCGCTTGAGCAGAAGCAAAATGCTGAATCGGCTTTCTTTGAGCAAGAAGTAATGAAACGCGCCGCAGAGGCCAAACCTGCCGAGGCAAACACCATCCAAGCCAAGCAGGCAAGTATAAGTAAGGCCCATGACATTGAACCCATTGCCATGGAGCAACGTCCAACCATGGATGTTTACAAGGCTATCTATGAACCTCAGTCGGGTCGGAAGCTGACGACGATGCCAATGATGAAGTACCGAGAGAATCCGGAAGCGACGGTATCGAGGTAACAACACCAAACGAGCAGCAAGTAATCACGTCTGCAATGACTACTGACATCGTTCCAGCTGGCCAAACAAAGGCTGCAAGGGAAGGGGTCGACGATATTGACGAGGAGCGACGGCGAAAGAAACGGAAACGGAAGCAACGCGAAGAAAAGAGACGGCGCAGTAGACCTCGCAGTCCTACGCCGTCCTCCTCCGAAAGCAATCTGGACGCCTCAAGCTCTGATGACGAGGAACGCCGCAAACGCCAGAAAAGGCGACGAAAGCGAAAGGACGAAAAGAAAAAGCGAAAGAAGCACAAGTCTTCTCGTCGCTACGAAGATTAGGAAGAGATATACGTATAGTTGCGCGCCTGAACGAGCGCCAGTATGTACGGCGCTGTTGCATATCATTTCGAATGATGCTGAGTTCAGACAACATGCCGAGGATCAACATAATTGGCGATGGGAATTTCGGAACAATTTATGCTCACCATTCGGAAGCTCGAGAATTTGTTGTGAATTCGTTTGCGCTCGAGTCAACAACGGACCAAACGTTGAACCTGTGAGAAGCATTGATCGGAAATGCCTTATTCGTTGGATAGCTGGCGTCCTCCTTCTCCTCGTTCGCTACTATGACAATGCGCGCCATGCTCGATGTAATGCCATGCAGCAATTCCTCTGCAGGACCGTTGTCAGGAGTATCGTTGTCAGAAGCATCAACTCGGACGATACGAGAAGCTTTCGTTTCACTCGGCAAGGTTTCTTCCTTCGTGATGGGAAGTTGCATGGACGATTCGTTCTCAACCGTGTTTTCAGGGAGATGCGTCGCATTGGTTGTTTGGGTACAATTCGCAGAACTGCTACCGGTTGTTGTACATGGCAGAAAGGGCTCATCATCATGCCCTAGATCCCGAAGCGAAGCGACTTTAAACCGCTTGTTATGTGCTGGTTTGGAAGGTGAAGGAATTGTGGGATCTTCGGTGATGGCGAAATGAGAGTGCCGTTTACTTTTTGCGTTTGTGTCGGCTTTTCCTGTGTACGAGCGTCGGCTGGGCTGTCTCTGAGCTTTCAGCACAACTTTCTTGATGGGCATTCGGTGCGTGCGCCTATCGGACTTACGCGGAATCGCTGGTGGGCTTAATGTGATAAAGGTGTCATCCTGTGAATTGGAAAACGAAGTAAGGATCCCCACCCGTGATCGGTCAGGGGAAACATTGTCTCCTCTCATGTCGAAACAGTGTATGGTGTAAAAGTGGGCGACTGTTGAAATCTTGGCGGCTGCGACTTTCTGCAGTTTGCACATGATCAACTGATTTCTTCACTCCAAAGTCTTAAGCCCACCTATGTAACCGCATAACGATGCTTGTTTAATGCAGAAAAGCCCGACAATTGACCCCTTGTACATGGCATGAGGTTACTGATAAGAAGGTTTTCATGTGTCTGGATTAAATACATCAACTTACCATACATAACGATGTGGACCACATGTCTTAGATCGTTCCTGCTGAGGGGTTGAGTAACCTAGAGCGCGTTGTCATAAACGTTGTGGAGTAGGATTGCAAGTCTGTATTCTGTATTCTGTATGACAGTGGTGCCTACGCTTCTACGCTTTACCATACTATCGCCTATCGCCTACAACCGGTATGATACTAGTCTACTGGTACTTTAGTACGGAGATCGGAGATACGGAGTATGGAGTACTGGAGTACTACAGTACATTGTACTCGTTTGCGTTGCAGCTCCAAGTGCCTTTTACTAGTACCGTAAATGCACGCAAATTTCATCACGCTACTAGTACTGTACTCTACGTAGTTGTGAAGTGCTCCAGGAAAACTGACAGCATCATTCGCTGTCACCCATCACCTCCCGCATCAGCCATCACGCCATCACGCATCACTTATTCAAACACCGATCACCAATTCCATCACCCATCCAACACTGTCCAGCTGACCGCCCACATTTAGTCAGCTTCGCAGGTAGGCACCCCCAACTTCAAGATTGACAAAGATCTTTCGTCTCGAAGCGCAAATTTCAAGTTATATCCATGGGATCCAAGGCTGCTCTAATTGTTGTTTGGCTGGCGAGTCTCGCATTGGTGCCATCAAATGGATTCGCAGGACCGTGCATGGGTGTATCATCGGCCGATCGAGTTTCGTTCTCCACATTGCCTCATGCCTCCAGGAACACTTTCCTCTGCACCACCATTGCGGATAGTCAATCGGACGAGGAGAAACAACTTTCACTCGATACAGTTGCGGAGCTGATTGACACGACATTCGTAAATGCGTGCATGCAGCTTTCTAAAGGGTGAGCAACGTCGGGATGCGACAAATTCGTGTCAGTAATCGATGTTGATATCCTCACTCCGTCACTTCACAGCTATATTGATGTGCTAAAACTCTTTATCGTATCAATAAAATCTGGATATGAACTGGGGATTCGTCCCTTGGAACTTATTCAGAGAGTGGATGCCGTGGAACGAAAGGCTGCCGGCCGTGAGCTTATGGTTGAGGAAATTCGACTGAGGAATACTTGGATGCAAGTTGTCTATCTTGTATTGAGTAAGGCTGGCTATTCGTCACCAAACGTGGGCGCGACCGATTCTATTGACAATACGATTGTAGCTGCATACAGCGACAGGATTGCTATGTTGGTTAAGAGACGAGAAAGTGGTGAAGATTTCAGGGCAGACGATTTAATTGACGCAGACGCAGACGTTGCCGACCCAGCAGCGGGCGTTATCATGGCACAGAGCCTGCGCGTTGTGTGGTTAACGTTGGTTGTACTGGAGGAAGAAGAACGATGTAACTCGGAGTTTGCTCGACAAGACGCCCCCATGAGACCACAAATCCCTGGCGCGTTTAATGAATGAGTCCAGTAAGGTAGGCGGTCAGCGTAACGCAGCTTTGCAGCATGACGTAGGGCCTAGCTTATCTACAGAACAAAATGTCGCCCTCGGAAAGGTCACCGTCGTAGCCTATGGTCTCATCCTTGGCCCGGAGGAAAATGCCAAAGGTGATGCGACCGTTCCGTCTGTTGTGCTCAGACAAAGCCCGCAGTGTCTTGCCCTTCAATCCTGTGGTGGGGTCGACATCAACCATGGAACAACGTGCACAGTCTCCCACATTCTGAAAACACAACTCGGTTCGGTCGTGTTTGATGACTGTCCATTTCGACTCGGTGCAAACGTATGCGTCATCAACCGAGACAACAAAATTTGGACGGAAATGCTTTGTCTGAACACGACTCTGACCTTGCTTTTCCAGTACAAGATTCAATTCATCAACCGCGTTACGACAAATCAGCAAAATTGGTTCTTCGTTTGCAAATGCCGGGTGAGATTGTCGTCGGTTGGGGTTCGTTGCGGAGTCTTTGATATGACGAGCAAGCCAACATTGCACTCCAAGGTAGCGGCTAAACCACTGCGAGCTCTCATAGTCGCCCCACAGCTGACCCCCACACGAGTTACCGCAGACTTGTACTGGTCCTTTCGATTTGACGCACGGTTCCCCGTCCCCTAGTTTCATGATCAGATCGTCGAAGCCAGGAGCGGAAACCCTCATGGTCATCGATTCTAAATCGATCCGAGGTTGAATTTGAGACATCTGCGGATACCTCTGCAACCTCATGGCCGATCCAGAAGAATCAACTAAAGCGAATTCACGATCAAAGGCGAGTCTACCAGTCTCGGATTCCAGCGACCAGCTTTTCACACGTTGAGCTGCACAACTCTTTATCGGATATATGTACATTTCCATCAGGCCTGCTTCCACAACTCCTGCAGAAGGTTTTGCGACACCACTGGGGCGGGAATCGTGGCTATCGACAAATGATTCCTCAACGAATGAAATGAGATAATCCATGTCTTCCCATAGGTTGTCCTTGCCGAAGCTGGCACGGATTGCGCCCGTGGGCCTGCCCTTGACTATGTCAATGTGATCACCACACACATGCCCGTTGATCAAGTAGTTGTTCTTCACATCTTCATCGCTGAGACCCAGAGCCTCCTGGCATGCCCCCGGATTGCAGAAACAACCAGTTCGGAGTTGCAGCGGAGGATCGTGGAGTTCTGCAAGTTTCGATACCTCGTTGTACCCCACGTAACTGCCATCGGATCTCAAGCAATTGAAGCTCACTGTCGGACCCTTGTCCTTTCCGGTGTCCTTACCCCATGCACCGTAAATAACGACAGCGGGTCTGCCATTTCGGTGCCGCAGCTTTCTCAACCTGTTGACGCACTCAGCAGCAATGCTCATTGAATGTTGATTTATCGCTTCCATCCCCCCTAAGTTGTGTAACTCATTGAATCCATTGATCAAGGATATGATCCCCCGATAGTGTACAGTGCCATTCTTTAAAGAAGCTAGGAGGCTTGGTTGTCGCCTCGAAACCTTGAACGCTAGACTGGGACATACCACATCAACAGAGCCACCTCCGAAATATTGGTGCTTGTCATCTTCCATTTTTAATTTCCCGATTGCCGATCTGCGAACAAAAAGTGCCCCGAGACCCGTGGGCTCTCCAAAGAGTTTATAGAAACTGACGCAAGCAAAGTCAGGGTCAGTGTCCTTGAGGTCGACGACGCTGGTGCTAGCAGCTTTGAAAAGTCAATCATGGTAGCCCACTCTGTGCTTTCACGACAAGCACGAACGATAGCCTTAGTGTTTGGTCGGTCACCTCCAAAGTTGCATTCAGCACTGACGACTAACAAGTTCTGGTGGCGGCATTGACATTCTTTTTCTGAGCTGTTCAACTCGTTGAGACAAAAAGCATCAGGATTACAGATATCGTCTAGGTGTCGACATTGATACTGTGCACAGTTTGCCAATACAGATCCTCTCATACCCACGACCGATGTGTGAGAATTGTGTCCGTAGACGAGTTTAGATGAAGTGCCACATATCTGACACTTTGTCCAGGAGAAGTACTCTGCCACAATTCGTAGAGCTTCCGTCGCTCCAGAAGTGAAGACAACTTCATAACCAGGATGTATTTCCTTCGGATGGCAATTGCTGGGTATGTTATCAAGACCTGAAAATCGCCCTGGCTCGCCGTTGAAGTGATCTATAACTAGTTTCGTGGCTTGTTCAATGAGCAACGCAGTCTTGGACGCGGCAGGACCAGTCGAATGCGGATTCGCCAGGATAGATGCATTTCCGAGAAGTGCCTCTAGCTGATTTTGCTGGCAATGCGGCACCGGCGTAATCCAAGTATACCATCTGATCTTTATTGTCATTTCCATCCCTGGATCCTGTCGGTTTCACCAGAGCAGGAAACTCCAATCCCCGCCATGTGTCAATGTGCCCTTTGTCACTCCCTGCGTAACCATACGCAGTACCCACTCTTTGCTGAAACTCTATCTTTCGAAGCCTTCTTTCGGTATCACGAGTTCTTCCATTGTCTCGTGATCTCGTTCGTCTGCTACTTAGGAATTGTAGGACGGCCAATGTCACAAGAGAAAAAATCGCAAGAAGCACAGTCAATTGAATATCTTCCAAGTCAACGGCAGTCCTTTCCAACTTCCTCGGACATGATACGTCCACAGTTGTACTCGATACGTTGTTCATTTTTAGAATGCAGCTCTCGTCGATTAGGTATCCTGGAGCTCGGATGTAGACCTGCACGGTAAAAGGCAGAAGAAGGTTGACAGAATCATTCGTTTCTCTTCGTGTAGAGCAAGAGAGTTTAGGAATTGGGACTGGAGGCTCGGAACTCGGAACTTGGAACGATTTCAGTTTGTCATACTTCACATTTTCCCGTACTCGAATTTGAGTCTTGTTGGGAACTTTCATATCTTCGACAAGGAATTTCTCGACCTCGTTCCGAGCCGGCGGGACGGATACGGCACCTTGAAGTTCCGTGGTTTATCACTAGCATTCCACGGGTACGTCATATCTGGTACCCATACTAATGAACGACAAAATAGGCAGTACGATGTACGCACAGACATCTTGCACACGCACTCCGCAACTGACATCACCTGGAAAACAAACATGAGAGATCCACGCGTGCGAGCACTCATCGCAAGAAAGAAGCCTTCTCTCGACCTGCACCTTGGGCAAGACAGTTGTAAATCAGGTCCACCATGAAGTTGTTTGCTTTCGTTGCGTTAGCCTCCATCTCGCAAAGTGCTGTTGCCTTTGCACCGACTCGATCGGTCCAACGTGCCTCCTTCCTCAACATGAACGTGGAGAAGCTGGACCAAAAGACTATCAAAGTCGGTGTGATCGGAGCAGGACGCATCGGTATTGTGCACTTGGAAGCCATCACCAAGGCCCCTGGTGTTGTCCCTATTATCATTTCTAATCCAACTATTTCTAAGGCCGAGAAAGGTGAGCCGTGGTGTCCAACCAAGTCCAATACTTAATTGCAAATGTAAGAACTATTCTGAAGATCTAACACGAAACTACATGTCTTCCTCATGCCGTCAAACAGCTGCCAAGCAATTCAATGTGGCCAAGTTCACCGACGATGCCATGGACGTCATCACTGACCCTGAGGTTGATGCTGTCTGGATTTGCTCTCCTTCCCAGTTCCATGCGGAGCAGATCAAGGCTGCTGCCGCCAACGGCAAGCACGTGTTCTGCGAAAAGCCAATTGCAACCGACTTGCCAGAGACCGTCGAGGCCATCAACGCCTGCAACGCCGCTGGTGTGAAGCTCATGATTGGTCTTCAGCGTCGCTTCGATGACAACTTCAAGCGTGTCAAGTCAGCTGTTGCATCCAAGGAAGTCGGTGACACCATTTTGGTAAGTGTCATGGCAGCGGCACTTTGCGCGTTAGTATTGTGACTGAAATACGCGCTGACGCTGTCCGATTTCAGATTAAGTTGTGCTCCCGTGATCCATCTCCACCACCATTTGAGTACGTCAAGGGTGGCGGAGGAATCTTCGCTGACATGGCTGTCCACGATCTCGATATGTCCCGCTTCCTTGCTGATGCTGACCCTATTGAGATCCTTGCCATTGGTTCGTGCCATATCGATAAGAGCATTGAAGTTCTTCCGGGATCAGAGAAATTCGATACCGCCACTTGTCTTGTGCGTTACCCTAACGGAGTGCAGGCCATGGTAGATGTCTGCCGTCAATCTTCCTACGGATATGACCAGCGTGCTGAGGTACTTGGAACCAAGGGTATGATCCAAACGGACAACGTATACCCTAACACTGCCCGCATTTACAAGAATGGTGAGTTCACGAGACCCGCCGATGCTGTTGTAACTTCTGTTCTAATCATCTTACCCCGAAACCTTTCGTTGCGTAGACTTTACCGGCAATGCCGATATGCCATATGATTTCTTCCTCTCTCGTTATAACGAGGCTTACGTGGCTGAAACTGTGGCGTTTTGCGAATCGCTTGTCAACGACACTCCAGTCCCATGCACTGGTGAAGATGGTCTCGTTGCTCTCATCATGGCCATGGCTGCCGACAAATCTGCTGCCGAGAACCGATGGGTCCCATTCCGTGAAATTGTTGAGCAAGTGTACTGTGTCAGCCCTCAGGAGTGCCTGCTGCTCTCCCAGTCCGACTTGTTCCCTGCTGGCTTCAAGCCACAGAGCGACCCACGCGATTTCCTTCTTCCTGACGCCGATCAGCAAAAAAAACCAAACTTCTTCAAGAAGATGGTCGAGATGTTCAACTAAGTTGGTGCGACCCCTCCTTGTCTGTGAATCAAAAACTAGAATGCAGCATGAGGGGCTGGAAATTTTGCTCCAGACGGGCAGGGTGGTTGCAGGGATGTAGGAACCTTACTAGGGTCGATTACAACTCAACATCTATTATATACATCATGCATTATCTAAGTGATTGGAGAATCCGCAAGTGTTGCTGGAACCGGTAGTCGCTCAAGATCACAGTCATCTGCTTGGACGTAGTCGCCCTCTTGACTTTGGCGGTGTCGCTTTGCCTGCTTCGACGATTCGACAATGATGCTCATATCTGATACAAAATCAGA